>OV651814.1:105278714-105331214 GCA_927349885.1 Psylliodes chrysocephalus
AAATGCTACCAAAGAAAAGAAACGAGCCCTAGCAATTTTCAAAAGAAATCCAACAACAGAAAACCTAATCAACTTCAAACGGTTTAGATCAAGAGCAAGACGTCTTATAATACAACAAAAAAGGAAATGTTGGGAAAACTACGTTTCTACCCTAAATGGCGAAACTCCTACCATAGAGGTATGGGAGAAAATAAGAAATATTGTGGGAAAGAAATTTAAAATGCAGTCACCCATACTGATAATAAATGGCACTGAAATACAAGGAGAAAAAAATATTGCTAACGAATTGGCAAAACATTTTGAATTTACAAGTAGCACAAAAAATTATAGTATTGAATTCCAAACGCAAAAATGCAACCTCGAGGTAGAACTAAACTTTTCTGAGAATTCAAACAGCATTTATAATAACGATCTGACAATGTTTGAATTTGAAAAAGCCATGGAAGAAACAAAGAGCTCCGCCCCTGGAAAAGACCAAATTCATTACGATATGATTAAAAATTTACCCTCAAATGAAAAAGAACAAGTTTTACGCCTATTCAACTTAATATGGTCTGAAGGTGTATACCCTGAATCATGGCAAACCTCTATAATAATACCAATACCTAAACCCGGTAAAGATTCGACAAACCCAAACAACTATCGGCCAATTTCATTAACAAGTTGTTTCAGTAAACTAATGGAAAAAATTATCAATGCAAGATTAGTATGGTATCTCGAAACTAACAACTATATATCAAATTATCAAACGGGTTTTAGAAAATACAGATCTACTGCAGACCAAATTGTTCTTCTAGACAATGCAATAAAGAAAAGCTTTGCCGAACGTAAACATCTGATAGCTGTTTCGTTCGACCTTGAAAAGGCATTCGATCTAACCTGGCGTTATAATATCTTAAAAACACTGCATGAATGGGGACTAAGAGGACGACTTCCAACATTTATTAGAAATTTTCTAAAAAATAGAAATTTTTCAGTGCGAATAGGAGACACTCTATCAGATGAAAGAACCCTTGAAAATGGAATCCCTCAAGGATCCACTATAAGCGTAACACTTTTCTTAATTGCGATTAATAAACTAGTGGAATCTATAGATAATAGCATTGGAAAAAGTCTCTATGTTGATGACCTCATTATATACTTTTCAGGTAGACATCTGTATGAAGTAGAAGAAAAACTACAAACAGTCATTAATCAATTAATAGAAAAGGCAGATTCACTTGGTTTTCGTTTTTCTTCAAGTAAAACTCATTGCATTGATTTTTGTCGACTGAGAACAAGACACAATGATCCAACTCTATATATAAAAGGAAACCGACTTGAAGTTAAAAACACTACTAAAATACTAGGTATGATATTTGATCGAAAACTGAGTTGGAAACAACACATAGAAGATCTAGCGAACAGATGTAAAAAGACACTTAACATCATTAAATGTGTTTCCAACATCAATTGGGGAGCTGATAGAGAAGTCCTTCTTAATATTTACAAATCCTTAATACTCTCAAAAATGGAATATGGAAGCACGATTTATTCATCTGCCTGTAAAACTCGTCTATATCAACTAGAAAAAATTCACAAAGAAGGAATACGATTAGCAACAGGAGCGTTTCGCACCAGCCCAAATCAAGCAGTATTTTGTGAATCAGGCATTCCATCGTTTCTCATTAGAAGAAACCATTTGCAACTTAATTACGGAGTGAAAATATGGTCTCAGCCTAATCATCCAAACCATTCAGATATGTACAATATAAATATAAATAAAACAATAGGCAACAGAATTCAGAAAGAACTTAATGAGTTAGATTTCACACTTCCTCCAATCTTTCCACTACAACATAACGAAGTCGCTCCATGGACCATGAAATTACCAAACATTCACTTTGACTGCAAAAAATATAAAAAAGAAAATACAAATAGAACTATATACCTTCAGATATTTCACGAAATAGTAAATAAATATAATGAATGTACCGTCATTTATACGGACGGTTCCAAAACCGACCGAGGGGTAGGATCAGCCTTTTCTCATATGGGCGAAACTTACTGGTGTACTTTAAACCCATTAGCCTCTATTTATACGGCGGAATTGTTTGCAATCTTACAATCTTTAAGATTTATAGACATATTACAAAGAGGTACTTACCTGATTTGCACTGACTCATGCAGCTCGCTTCTTGCTATAAAAGAAGGTATTAGCAACGACCCGCTGGTTCAAAATATCCTCACCATGATTCACCTTGTTGAAAATACTGGGAAAAACATAAACTTCCTCTGGATTCCAGGACACATAGGAATAGCCGGTAACGAACTAGCAGATACAGCTGCCCGTCTTGCAACTGACGAACCATACCTAGATGATATCCCAATACGTCCTGATGACCTAAAAACTTACCTGAAAACAAAAATAAAACAAAAATGGAATCAAGAATGGAACAATAGCAATCACAAACTTAAATACATCAAATCCAACGCCTATGAACAACTACCTTTCCCAACTAATAAAAGAAGAGAACAAGTTGCACTTACCCGTATGAGAATTGGTCATACAAACTTGACGCATATCCATCTTCTATGTGGTAATAGACCACCACTATGCACGCACTGTAACGAACAACAAACAGTAGAACACTTTATTATAGAATGTCCTGTTTACACTTTAATAAGAAACAAGTATAACCTCCCAAATTCACTTCAAGAATGTCTTAAAAATGTTACAAACTGCGACAAATCACTTAAATTCATTACAGAAACAAATCTTATTAAAAAAATATAAAAAAAAAAAAAAAATATATATATATAAAAATTTATAAAAATAAAAACTAACTTACGATGAAGGCTAATGACCAAGATGTCGATGCCAAACAAAAAAAAAAAAAAAAAAAAAAAAATAATAATAATAATAATAATAATAATAATAATAATAATAATAATAATAATAATAATAATAATAATAATAATAATAATAATAATAATAATAATAATAATAATAATAATAATAATAATAATAATAATAATAATAATAATAATAATAATAATAATAATAATAATAATAATAATAATAATAATAATAATAATAATAATAATAATAATAATAATAATAATAATAATAATAATAATAATAATAATAATAATAATAATAATAATAATAATAATAATAATAATAATAATAATAATAATAATAATAATAATAATAATAATAATAATAATAATAATAATAATAATAATAATAATAATAATAATAATAATAATAATAATAATAATAATAATAATAATAATAATAATAATAATAATAATAATAATAATAATAATAATAATAATAATAATAATAATAATAATAATAATAATAATAATAATAATAATAATAATAATAATAATAATAATAATAATAATAATAATAATAATAATAATAATAATAATAATAATAATAATAATAATAATAATAATAATAATAATAATAATAATAATAATAATAATAATAATAATAATAATAATAATAATAATAATAATAATAATAATAATAATAATAATAATAATAATAATAATAATAATAATAATAATAATAATAATAATAATAATAATAATAATAATAATAATAATAATAATAATAATAATAATAATAATAATAATAATAATAATAATAATAATAATAATAATAATAATAATAATAACACTTTAACTTTAGTTTAACCGCCTTGGTATTTGTACGTAATAATTAAATATCTCGTAGGTTTAAATTCTTGTATGTGTACTTAGTATATAAAATGTATGTACATATTTTTGTACCGTTCAATATTTATTTTTTAATTAAAAAAAAAAAATGAAACATACCAGAAATTGTAATTCAATTTCATCAATAAAATTCCTTTTTTTTAATATATTTTTTCTATTACAAATTATGGTGCAAAGACAATAAAATATTTAATGTCACAAGCACATGAAAAGGAAAAAAGTTTCAATCTTGGCAGGAGTAAGAAAAAAACTCTGGAAACACAAGTTTTGTTATTAATGTAATCTTCATTGTCAATTATCTTCATGAACTTAAGAGTACCTACTTGTCACTCTTTATCAACCCCTGCAATAGTACTTACACCTTTCTTTGTATACATATTATTTATATTTATTTTATTCGACTATGTATTTCATTATATCAAAATTAAAAAAATAATGTAAAGTCTAATAAAATAAATAAAGAAAATGAATGACTGTAGAAAGGTAAATGATGTAGTAGGGTTAGTTTAGAGCAATAGGTAGTATCTCCAAAGTTCACATAAAGGTAATCGTCTTGTAGGATTGTATTAAATGCAGGTTTTTTTTATGGCCATTGGATGTTTTCCACTTAATCAATAATATTAAGTTTTATCGTACCTGTCTATTAACCCTAACTATTCCAAAAAAAAAAAGCTCCCAAAACAAGGAGTATGGAATTAGGTAGACACGTTTCACACTGAGGGGTCTATCAGAGTGACTGGCACACAGATTGAGAGGACCTCGATTAGGAAAGGTTGTAAAAGGGATCCTGAGATGCGAATTTTACAAAAAAAATTTAAACACTCAAAAGTAACTAGTTTCTATAATAAATTTTTGTAAAAAATTTCCTGTAAAACCCAGTATTTTTCGAAAAAAATCTAATTAAAAACCTCAATTTTATAGGTTATATTCTCAAAACATCTACTCTAGATAAAAGATTCGGTCTTAAAAATTACAACGTTGCCAAGTTGATAATGAAATTGTGAGTTTCAGGATTATTTAAAATGTATAAATTATATGATTATAAAAACAACGACTTCTCGTAGAAGCCGCCACCAGAAAATATCAACCCATAGTTCGAAAAAACGTTTATTCGAATGAGAGGTTGTTTAAAAAACTTTTATTCGATACTACTTTTAATCGAAAACGTTCTGTTCGAAGATAGTTTAACTCGAAAAATATTATAACGAAAAAATTGGAAAGAACGATTTTTTAGTTGAATCTAAATGTAAAATATATTAAAGAAAATAGAAATATTTTCCTAGCGTTCTACTTAAAACTTAAAAAAAAAACTTAACTAATTTACCTAACCTGTGCGGCCTGGAGTCATTGCGAGTTGCTTCCCAAAAAAATATACATAAAATAAGAAAAATTAAACAAATATTAACTAATTTTTCTAACCTGTGTCGCCTGGAATCAAAACAAGTTTCTTCGCAAAAAAATATACATAATATAAGAAAAATAAATAATAACAAATATACCTAACCTGTATGGCCTGGAATCAAAATAGGTTTCTAACCTAACCTAACTTAACCTAACTAATTTAACCTAACCTATGCAGCCTGCAGTCGTAGGTTGCTCGCGAAAAAATTATGCATAAAATGAGAAGATTAAAAGTGTATTTTCGGACTAGAATTTTTCGATCTAAGCTTTTACGAATAAACATATTTTCGAACCTAAGGTTTTCGAACAAAATTCCGCCAACCCCTGCCGGCATAAACACCAATGGCCTAAACACCAGTAACCCTGAAGCAACGGGACAAGACTCAGGTTACAACTTTTCAACCCGTGAACTTTTTAAAACATACTTTATATTCGCTCTGATCTCTCGCCTATACTGTGTAAGGACTCATATAAATAAATAAATAAATAAATAAATAAAAAAATAGGTAAAATATATTTAAAAAAAAAAATAATATATATTTCAAAAAGTAGATAGGTAGCCACTTGGGTACAGTAGAGAGTGAAGTTAGCAACGCATTCTTCTTCTTCTTTTTTTTCAGAACTGTCAGCTGTCAACAGTATTGCCAACCTAACCTATGAAGTTTGCTACGCATTCTCCTTCTTTTTTTGCGGAACTGTCAAATGTCATCCTTCTTCTTTTTAATCATGGCCTCAGCTGCTAGGGCTATTCGGCCTAACGCATTTCTGCTTTTTTTGCGGAACTGTCAAAGTGAAGTTAGCTACGCATTTCCCCCCCCCCCCCCCCCCCAGATCTGGGGAAATATCAATCAAATGTGTAGATGTGGCAAAGTCGCATTACATTGAGTAGATGGAAAATATTTGTACATTTCCCCAGACATCGAGCGCTTTTGTAGCCAGAAAAGCCACATATAAATGCAACGTCGCAGCAGCCCAAGCGGCCCCAGCAACGGTGTATTATGCCACGACGCTTCGATCGAGAGATCCTTTAGGCTGATAAGAGCAAAAGCTGGACATATGTGAACAAGTGAGAAGGAGGGCGGAAGAGACCATAAAAAATGGATCTCCGTTGGCGAAGTAAAACTATTATTTTCAAAACTAAAAAAATTGTTCCCTCTTAGATCGAGTCATCTCGTGACGCGTATACTGCAAAGGTAGACAACGCAGTTTTACACCTATTTATATAATTAGGCAACACACATGACACCACGAAATATCGCATTGTGCCACGACGCTTCGATTAAAATCAAGATGGTCTAGTCAACGGGCGGGGAAGGGGCGGAAGAGAACACCTGAGATGCACCACCTGTCACAGCAAGCAGGATGATAAAATAGACATCGACGTTGTCAACAATGTATAGCTTGTCAACAGTCAAAATGATACAAAGGGGGATATCAAACGGAATGTCAAAAGTGAAATAACAAATTTAACAAAGAAATGGTGACGTCACAAAGTCAAACTTTGCAGCAGCGTTTAGTCTTAGCTTTTGAATAAAGGCCAAAACAAAAATTGTAAAAGCTAGTACTCACATAATTATTTAATATATCCAAATAAAAATCACTTAACACATTCATGAATCACTGAATCACATGTTGAGATGATGATAACAACAATATAATTGCAAGTACCCAACTATTCAACCGATATAATATAAACAGTTCAAAAGATGATACTTTTAATTATTATTATTATTGGCACTCGCCAAAATTAAACTAAAAATGAATAGGTATATTTATTTTAGAAAGACATGTATTATTACGGAAATCGTTATCAGTATATTTCCTGGCATTTGATTGTAGACATATTTTTAAAATAGTAGCAATACAGAGTGTACCAAAAAGTTCATGAGGCAATAAAATGTTGGAATAAAGCCCAATTTTTCACCTTTGAGCACGCAAATACCTTTGAAACAAAAAATTAAACAAGTATCTGCGCATCAAATCAAACTTTAAATTATTAAAAAATTAATATAGTTAATCAAAGCGCTAAAAATCATAAAAAATCTTTGGAAAATCATAGAAATTCAAAGCAAAGCTTCTGCTTCAGAAGCTTTACACTATACATGATTCAACCTATACATGTTAAAGAATGACAACTGATACATGGAGGAGATGACGTATAAATAGGGTAGGACAAGGAAAGACAAATAGGAGACGTTGAAGAAACTCATACACACAACAGTGTAGACCCAAGATGAAAAAGAAGCAACTGAAGAAGAAAAGGAAGAACGAAACGTTGAAAGGGCGACAGTCATATATTCGTAGAAAATCAACGAAATTCATGAAAAAGTAACCTCCTTAAAATTTATTGATACGAGAAGGCCTAAACATTGGAGGAAAAAATACTTAGAAATCATGTAGAGAGCAGTACAGGCCTAAGACGAAGAACAAAAAACTACTGAAGAAGAAGAGGAAAAGCGAAACGTTAAAAGGGTGACATAGAAAATTCATGGAAAATCACAAAAAAAAAGAATGGAAAATCGTAGAATTCTTTAAAGAATACACGCTGCTGCATTATCAAAATGGCCGTAATTGGTTAGTATAGAAACTGTAATAAACAAGGAGAAGAGGACACATTGCTTCCCTGTCAATGAATACGTGAAGGAAACAATCAAAAGTTCAGTATTGAGAATAAGTCTAAGAAGAACGCCTGTGCGGAATTATTTTAGTCATACATCATAGTCATTTCCCTATTACTTACAAGTACAATAAAAATACTCTTCTTTCAATGTCATCTGTCATTGGATATTGATAAAAACAGGATTTAATCTTATTAAAAATAAATACAAGAACTTACAGCTGCAGATTGAAAGCTGCCGTATTAACGAACATCTTTTTTAAAATAACTACAGAAAACCGTTTTACAGCTGTCGTATGATTGTACTCGAAGTATCTTCACTTAGTTATCCATTTGTTTTATTTTCAATTACATCTTATTTTCAACACACTTTTTTCATTAACTACTGACATTTCCGTATGGTATCCTCGCTTATTTAGTTGCTTATATTGTATCTTTCATTATCCTAAAAATATGTCATCAGTCATTACAGCTTTTAGTTTGTTTATTCAGCCTAAATATATAACAGCTATCGGTAAATACATCTATAAACCATTGTACTCACTTTTGCCATAATAATTGATATTTCATTAGTTACGCTATTCGTACTTATTTAGTTGCTGATGTCCTAGAAATATGATATCGCTCGTTAAATTTAGCATCACCACTATTGTCTACAAAATTATCTTTACAGTTATCTTTACAATATCTCATTTTGTTTTTTTTTATTACATCTTCTTTTCAACCAAAAAAACATTAAACATTAAACCCAGCAAAATTAAAAACTTTTCAACCACTCAGAAGCAATTATCGATAGTCATCATATTGCTCCAGCATTTCTATTCATTTTTCCTTTGTCCTTAAAATCACCTCAATACCAGCTAAATAACAGCTCAATACCCGCTGAATACCAGCTCAATACTTGTATAAATATTGGGTAAGTCATTCGCTTAGACTATGTCGTCAGAGCAAGTCCTAAAAATATTAGGGATAAGTATAATAAGTACGTCAAAAAACGTCAAACTAAAACATCAAACGAAAGCGTTAAACGAAAACATCGAACGAAACCTCGAAAAGAAAACGTCAAAAAACGTCGAAAAGTGATGAAAGGTGCATGCTTCTACAAGTAGAAAACGCATCAGGGTCGTTCGTTTTCATTCATTGTCATATTGTCGTTACGATTGTCTGGATATTAATAACAAGGTAATAAAATACTATTCGTTAACTGTCGTATACAATCGTTAATCATTGTGATACTCTACGTTGATCTACAAAAAAATATGTATATATCTGAAAAAATTATCTGTAGACATATTATGTAGAAGGTGAAAAGTCAACAAAAACAAGCAGCAGATACAGGATGACATCGTTTCCTGTTCGATTCTGAAGCATGAGCTCTACAAATTCTATTATATTTAAAAAAATAGTACGCAGGAATAATAACTTTACAAATGCGTATTATTGTTATAAAGAAAAGTAAATGCCTTACGTTACTTAAGAAAAATCTACATACGTTAAAGCTTGTTAATACATTGGTGACAAACGAAAGCCAAACAAGATAAAATACGAGCATTTGAATATTTGTAAATCAGAATTATAATACCAAACTTACAAAAATATAAAAATATACAGAGTGTAATAACAAAATTAATTATAAAGGCTACCGAAAATGTTTTAAATATATACGTTTTGAAAACATCAAAAATAAGAAAAAAGAAAATATTTGTAGACAATCTGTAGACGATCTGTAGATATCAATACCAATACTAATATATAAAAAAATCATTTAACAAAAATAATATTACCATACTCTTTGTACGACTAATGTAAGATTTCCTTCAACAAAAATTACAACAGATATATTTTATGTGATCAATGCCAAGTTTTACATTTTACAAACTCATGCGATATAAAGGACGTATACGAGAATATTTGTAACAAAAATAAAAACATGGAGAGTGGTTAAAATTATAAAAAATGACAAGACCTAATGAAATTATGCTGGAACTACCAATGAACAAACGAAAAACTTTTCCAAAAAACAAGAAGCAAGTGTTAAACCAATCAAAATTGAAACAGAAGTACAGAAACCTCTAAAAAAAGAAAAAAAAAACAAAAATTAACGAGGTAGAAGTACCCGAATATAAAAACGAAACCAAAAAATTCCGAAAAATCGACCTATGAAGCATCCATTGAGGTTCGAATATGAAGGTTCACATTAGGAATAGCCGAAACCAATTGATATTATGGCTGCTGCTGCTACTACTACTGATGATAAGAGCCGTAAAAGTTTGTAGAAAAAGAAATGGTTTAACTTTTTAATATATTCAAAAAATAGTAAAACTAAAAAAAAATAAAAAATATAAGAACTTAACATATTTTACCTGGAGAGCACGTCTGATCGCTGTAATAGCTAAACAGATATTACTACGCAGCCCATGGTCAAAAAATATTATAGAAAAACCTAAACACTATATCTATTAATACGCAGTATTCTGTTTTTAAATCCATCGTTAGTCATCGTCGTTAAAAAATTAACTTTTAAAAAAATAAAATAAAAACACCAATTAACTTAACAATTACAAATCTTGAGCTGGTGTAACATATACTAACTACGGTCACCGATTGTATTTAAATTATCTTCACAGATTCAGTTTCTCATGTAATTATTACTTTAAATTTAAATTTTCAACCTAAAAAAATCATCTGTCACACATTTTATTATCACACTCTTTTCTACTCATACCAACATCACCGGTATTGGTTCTTATTTTTACAGTTTCCACATTATTACTACACATCTCCAGGCTCTCAACCTAAAAAATATGACAACTAACCAACCACTTTTCCTTAATTATTAACATTTTATTATTCAGTTTCGGTACTCATACATATTTTTGTAATACTAGCATTTTCCTCTAATAATATTATGTCATTCATTGTATCTTTTCGAGATTTTTTGGAAATATGTCTCATATTTTCGTGAGTTTTGAAGTCTTAAGACCATATGACATGCTAATCATGAATCTGTTACGCTAATAATGTAGGATTTGCTTCAACAAACTACAACGTATATTTTTCTACGGTCAAAGCTAATTTGAGTTTAAAAAAAAAACCGTTTCCGGACACCTCTGAAGACCTCTGAAGACATCTGAAGACATCTGAAGACATCTGAAGACATCTGAAGACATCTGAAGACATCTGAAGACATCTGAAGACATCTGAAGACATCTGAAGACATCTGAAGACATCTGAAGACATCTGAAGACATCTGAAGACATCTGAAGACATCTGAAGACATCTGAAGACATCTGAAGACATCTGAAGACATCTGAAGACATCTGAAGACATCTGAAGAGATCTGAAGAGATCTGAAGACATCTGAAGATATCTGAAGACATCTGAAGACATCTGAAGACATCTGAAGACATCTGAAGACATCTGAAGACATCTGAAGACATCTGAAGACATCTGAAGACATCTGAAGACATCTGAAGACATCTGAAGACATCTGAAGACATCTGAAGACATCTGAAGACATCTGAAGACATCTGAAGAGATCTGAAGACATCTGAAGACATCTGAAGACATCTGAAGACATCTGAAGACATCTGAAGACATCTGAAGACATCTGAAGACATCTGAAGACATCTGAAGACATCTGAAGACATCTGAAGACATCTGAAGACATCTGAAGACATCTGAAGACATCTGAAGACATCTGAAGACATCTGAAGACATCTGAAGACATCTGAAGACATCTGAAGACATCTAAAGACATCTAAAGATATTTGAAGACATCTGAAGACATTTGAAGACATCTGAAGACATCTGAAGACATCTGAAGACATCTGAAGACATCTGAAGACATCTGAAGACATCTGAAGACATCTGAAGACATCTGAAGACATCTGAAGACATCTGAAGACATCTGAAGACATCTGAAGACATCTGAAGACATCTAAAGGCATCTGAAGACATCTGAAGACATCTGAAGACATCTGAAGACATCTGAAGACATCTGAAGACATCTGAAGACATCTGAAGACATCTGAAGACATCTGAAGACATCTGAAGACATCTGAAGACATCTGAAGACATCTGAAGACATCTGAAGACATCTGAAGACATCTGAAGACATCTGAAGACATCTGAAGACATCTGAAGACATCTGAAGACATCTGAAGACATCTGAAGACACCTGAAGAGCTCTGAAGAACTTTTCTAAAGACCTCTGAAGAACGTTTCAGAAGATATCTGAAGACCTCTAAAGACATCTGAAGACGTCTAAAGAGAAGTCGAACACCGTAACAGAACAAAATATAATAGATTTTATAAAGATGACTGAAGACCTGTCTAAAGAGGAGTCGAAGACCATAAAAGGCCACAGTATAAATTGCTGTGTTACCACAAAAATACATTAGATTTTATAAAATATGTCGTCGGATACAGCACGTAAACGAAAAAATTGTAGAATTTAGACGTGTTATACGAAAAAAAGTATAACTCCCTGAAGAAAAGAAATTCAACTTTTTAAACTCTGTGATAAAACCATTGAAACAAATAGCTGAAGTATCGTTAAATATAATGCTTCGTAGAAATGCCTGCAGAATAACATTACAAAACATTTAATTGCCTTAAGAAGATATATTTATTGTAATAAGAAAGATATTAACGTAATGCAGCATCTTCATCGTAAACATCAACCTACATATATTAATGGTGTGACACCATTTATTTAGATTGAAACGGTTATACTGTAACATTAGTATCATTCATATCAAATCCAACGGTATACCAAGAAAACTCTTAATATAATTTTTCGAACTTCATATCAAAGATGTACTACGACAGTGAAAAGTCAGCCTACCGAAATCTGTTGAAGAAGCCTCTAGAGTGAATCTATGAATTAAAAAAAGGAGACATAGAAGAAGCGTCTAAAGAATCGATGATGAAAAAGTGAAATCAATCGATAAAGAAGAACATGCGCAATAACTGTCATACCAACAAAGTACACCGAGTACCATTCTCATGATGGAATGTTTTTGGGTATTTCGTGAAAACTATCTAATAGTATTTAATATTACTGTCTACTAAATGGTTAATGTTTTAGATTCTTCAATGAATAGTAACAGATCTTAAATTGAGTTATACATATACGAGAATATTTGTAGCAAAAGTCTTAAGATGTTTATCCACGATTAAAGCTCATGGAATCAATACCGGTATGAATATCGGTGTCAAATGCCAATGATCTTAAAATTACTTGTAATATTCATCTGACATAGATTCGACGTCTAGATGAGAGACAAGTTTTTGCGGTTTTTGTAGACATTTCAATTAAAAACGACACTTTGTAATAAAATAAAGCATATTATTTTTTCTGTCAACATTGCTAATTAAGTAAATATTCATTCAACAAGTCTCTATCAACAGAGGTATGAAGAACTTCTTTGCGATTACTTGTAACAAAGCATGGTGAGTATATTAAATTATATTTTATTTTATTTATTTAATTAAACATCCAACGGCCAATAGCCACTTACAGGATGAGTAGTAATACAAAAAACTTAGAAACTAAAAAAAAAAATAAAAATAAAAACAAGAAAATAATTTACATCAATGACATGAATAATATAAATACATAATAATTGAACTGAAATTGTGTGGGTACCTTGAAAAAACTCTCGGTGAGAGAAAAAAGCTACCCACACAAATCAGTGCAGATAGGGGAAAATAAGAATATATGTAGAAAATCAATTGAGCGCAAATTAAAAACATAGTTACGAAACAAAAACATGAGTGCAAAGAGAAACCTAACAAAAAATATTTACAATTACGAAAATAATGTTCTAATTTTATTTATCGAAGTACAGAATATATCGATATCCGAGTAGTTATTTACCTCTGATAGCATACTGAATAATGGTGACCGACACAGCACATTAGTTCTAGGAATCGGAAGTGAAAAGGTTTGAACATGCCTTGCAGCGAGTCTAGGGATGTAAAAATTAAGTTGACTTAATAATGTTGAACATTTGATGCGATTATGTACTTAGTTATGAATAAAAATAATGGCTGATATAATCCTTCTCGTGTGTAAACTTGGCATTTTAAATAATACTAATAGTTGATCCTGGGGAAATCCTCTTACTGGATACGTACCATAAAAACGACAGTGCAAACTTTTTAAAAATCGACGCTGAACTCGTTCTAACGCTAAAATCTGAACATTAGTATTGGGAGACCATATAACCGAGGCGTATTCCAACTTGGACCTGGTGAGAGCACAGAACACAAGCTTGCAGGTCTCCACATTATTAAAATCTTTTATCGATCGTAAAATAAAGCCCAAAATTTTGTAAGCAGATGCAGTAATGTGACTTATGTGATCCGCAAAGGTTAGTCTGTGATCAAATATGACGCCAAGGTCATTAAACGTATCAGGTCTATTAAGAGTACTACCATCTAAATTATAGTCATAACGGATAGGACTTTGTCTACGAGTGTATGACATTGCATTGCATTTACCAGCATTTAGCATTTAACTATTATTAGAACACTATTCGGAAATTATATCAAGATCACGTTGCAGCGAAGAACAATCGGCTACAGTATCAATATTTGAAATCAATTTCAAGTCATCAGCATAAAGCAAACATGTGCTATTAACTTTTGAAGTTATGTCATTAATAAAGATAATGAAGCATAGCGGACCCAATATAGAACCTTGTGGCACACCAGATGTTTGATAAAATTAGGTTGATTTGTGTCCATTAACTTGGGTATATTGTGACCGCTCGGTCAAGTAAGATTTAAAAAGGAGAATTAGTGCATTCGAAATATTCATGAAGTCAAGCTTATTTAATAATACAGAGTGATTGAGCCTATCAAATGCTTTAGTAAAATCAGTATAGATTATGTCGACCTGTCCTCCGTTGTCTATTACTTCACTAATAATTTGGATTTTTACAGCTAGATTGGTAACAGTAGATTTGCCCTTTATGAAGCCGTGTTGCTCGGGAATTATAGAATTTACAACATGTTCGTATAGATGGTGCTTTAAAGTAATTTCAAATACCTTACTAAAATTGGAGATAATGGATATTGGCCTATAATTGTTAACGTCTGTCCTACTCCTTTTTTGAACACAGGAGTAATTTTTGAAATTTTCCATTTATCCGGAAAGGTAGAAGTCTTAATTATCAATTTAAACATTTGTGTTAAAAGTTGAGCAAGTACAAACTGACAGTCACGAATAAGAAAAGCGGGAATGTCATCAGGGCCGGTGGTCATATTTGCTTTTATACGTCGAATTGATTCAAGTACTACCTCTTCTGTAATTCTAATTGAAGATAACATTTGATTTGGAAACGGAGATGTGCTGTTCATTGTTGTTTGGAGAAGTGTGCTATTTCTAGGAAAAGACATGCGAAAATAATCCGCAAAAACATTACAAATATCTTCATTATTCTCGTAATCTACACCATTGTATGCCATAGTTGAAGGTATGGAGCTGTTATTTTTCTTGGAGTTAAGAGCAGAACAGAAATTTTTAGGATGTCTGTTTAGTTCGGCTTCAATATGATTCTGATATTGCTTATGGGCAACAGAATTATCTAATTTGAACTTGGTTCTCAAATTTTTGAATATGTCAAGATCCGTAGCATTATTAGTTTTCTTATAAGTTTTCCAAGCGTTATTTTTTAAATTTAATGTATGGATTAAAGATCCATTGAACCATGCTGGATATATTTTTTTTGTAACTTTTTTTTTAGGAACACACTTATCGAAAATGCTATAAATCTTATCATAGAACATATCTAACGCTGAGTTGACATCAGTTTCAGTAGTTAAGAAACCCCATTTGGTTGACAATAAATCAGTATACAAAGAATTGAAATTGGCTTTCCTAAAATTGTAAGCACAGGAGGGACAGCAGTATCATACTTGTATTGTACACTGACTTCGAGTGAGGGGTGATAACTATCGACAGGCTCAATCAAGGAAGACACACAATTAACATTACAAATTTCAGTTGAAAAAATAAGATCGAGTAATCGTCCATCATCATTGGGAACATTATTATATTGAGAGAGATTGAAAAAATTGGTAAAATTATTTAATATTTGCATTTTGGGTGAGTTTTCGCGTCTGACGTATTCTGGTATGTTAAAATCACCAAATATGATAAGAGGAACATCATGTATGATCTGTAGAGACTCTATTGAGTCTAGTAATAAATCGTAATCATTAACAGATGTACGGGGGGGGGGAATGTATATATGAACTACATTATTGTCAATAGGACAAGTCTATATCTTATTTACTAGTACATTTTTCGCAGGAAGTCATTAGCGTAAAACATAATCCTTCATATTAATACAGACGGTATACCATCATTTATGTTCGAAAGTATATTTATGATGTAATGAAACTGTTAAGTTATATTTCTCGTAATAAGCCAGACAGCATCCTTTACAAATCAGTGGTGTTCTAACATTCATTTAGAATCGAAGGATAAATTTTATGTAAGAAATATTAGAGTAAAGGTACATCCACCAATGCTGTGACAGTATCCTTCATACCAAAGCCAATGGAAAATTACCATATAAAATTCAATAATATTCAAACTTGCTGACATGTCAGCTAAATACATTTGACAAAACTCTAATAGAATATAATATTTTTCTACGACTAAATTTAAACAGATACACTGGATATTAAGTAAAGTCTTTTGTAAATCAACTATATAATGACAAACGAATTCCAATGGCTAGGTAAAAACGAGGTGATTCAGAGTTCTTAACATTTAATAAATTTTAATGTTAAATAGCTATAAAAGATGATTTTGTAGCAAAATTAGGATGAATTTCTTAATTTATATAAAATGGTAGATACGTCAGAGTCCTCAGCATTTATTAAAAAATAACGTTAAAAAAGAGTCAAATATGATACAAGGGAATAAATCATTTAAATTTAAAGAATACTTATATTGTAAGAAATATTAGAGTAAAATTGCAACCACCAATGTTGTGACGGTATATTTCACACCAAAACGCAATGATGAATTACGAATTCTATAACCAAACAGCGAATTAGGATATTATAATTTTTCTGCATAGGCTGTATTATAGCAGAGTAGGTTAATAGAGCTAGTATGATAAATTTAGGAAGGTACATTGATGTTATTTAAGAAATCTAAGAAAAGTCAAAATAGTAAAGCTGGCTGATAATAGGCTAGGTGATAATTCGATAGAGTACGTCATTAAGCAAAGTTTTAGTAATCAATGACAAACGAGATCCAAAGGCTATATAAAATACAAAATAAATAAAATAACATTAACAAGTATGAAGGTTTGATACAAGAGTATGAAGGATTTCTTTGGCAGTTTAAATGGCAGAACCTTTATTTTTTAACAATTAAAACAACGTTAAGTAGATATGATTCATTTTACCAGAAAGGTACGTACTCTAAGAAAAGTCTAAATATATGAAAGCAGGTTAATTATAGGTTAGTTTCGGAATTTTCAATATAGTGTTCAGCGTATTTAAAAAAATAATAATATTGTCGTTGATAGCATGTCATTGTAGCTGTCAGACATTTGCAATAGCTATTAGCTTTGCAGCAGCTATGGTCTTTGAAGGTATTATTATCGCCGCGAACCAAGATTAGGTTAGAAGACATACGAACGATAAGTCTATCGACATCCTCAAAACTTATCAACTTTTTTGGTATTTTTCCAATAAAATATTAATTTATACCCTCACCTCAAATTATGCCACAATATTTTTTAAAACTAGAGTTGTCAAATTCAGCTATTTAGAAGTAAATAAAGGTTTTAAAACGTACACAGTTTTCTAAATTCAAAGCGAACTAAACACAAACATAACTAAAGAGTACCAAAAGTGGCGTGATATATACACCTAAGTAGTAGTTGAGAGTGTGTAGAAATTAAACGAGCAAATTTGGTAGCGCCATCTGCACTTAGAAAGTAAAAACTTAAGTACTGTGGAAATGAGAGGGCACGCAAACGGAGGAAACCCCCTGAACACGCAAACAGAGAAAACCATCTGGTGAACACCTGCATCCTGTTATCCAGAAATATTAAATTACATGCCGGTATGACAGTTATTGCGCATGTTTTTCTTAATCGATTGATTTCACTATTTCATCATCGATTCTTTAGACGCTTCTTCTATGTCTCCTTTTTTTTGTTCATAGATTCTCTCTAGAGGCTTCTTCAACAGATTTCGGTGGGCTGACTTTTCACTGTCGTAGTACATCTTTGATATGAAGTTCGAAAAATTATATTAAGAGTTATTTTGGTATACCGTTGGATTTAATATGAATGATACTAATGTTACAGTATAACCGTTTCAATCTAAATAAATTGTGTCACACCATTAATATATGTAGGTTGATGTTTACGATGAAGATGTTGCATTACGTTAATATCTTTCTAATTACAATAAATATATCTTTTTAAGGCAATTAAATGTTTTGTAATGTTATTCTGCAGGCATTTCTACGAAGGATTATATTTAACGATACTTTAGCTATTTGTTTCAATGGTTCTATCACAGAGTTTAAAAAGTTCAATTTCTTTTCTTCAGGGAGTTATACTTTTTTTCGTATAACACATCTAAATTCTACAATTTTTTCGTTTACGTGCTGTATCCGACGACATATTTTATAAAACCTAATGTATTTTTGTGGTAACACACCAATTTATACTGTGGCCTTTAACGGTCTTTGACTCTTCTTTAGACAGGTCTTCAGTCATCTTTATAAAATCTATTGTATTTTTGAGGTAAAACACTAATTTATACTGTGTTCTTTTACGGTGTTTGAAACGTTCTTCAGAGGTCTTTAGAAAAGTTCTTCAGAGCTCTTCAGGTGTCTTCTGAAACGGTCTTCAGATGTCTTTAGATGCCTTCAAATCTCTTCAGATGTCTTCAGATGTCTTCAGATGTCTTCAGATGTCTTTAGATGTCTTCAGATGTCTTCAGATGTCTTTAGATGTCTTCAGATGTCTTCAGATGTCTTCAGATATTTTCAGATGCCTTCAGATGTCTTCAGATGTCTTCAGATGTCTTCAGATGTCTTCAGATGTCTTCAGATGTCTTCAGATGTCTTCAGATGTCTTCAGATGTCTTCAGATGTCTTCAGATGTCTTCAGATGTCTTCAGATGTCTTCAGATGTCTTCAAATGTCTTCAGATGTCTTCAGATGTCTTCATATGTCTTCATATGTCTTCAGATGTCTTCAGATGTCTTTAGATGTCTTCAGATGTCTTCAGATGTCTTCAGATGTCTTCAGATGTCTTCAGATGTCTTCAGATGTCTTCAGATGTCTTCAGATGTCTTCAGATGTCTTCAGATGTCTTCAGATGTCTTCAGATGTCTTCAGATGTCTTCAGATGTCTTCAGATGTCTTCAGATGTCTTCAGATATCTTCAGATGTCTTCAGATGTCTTCAGATGGCTTCAGATGTCTTCAGATGCCTTCAGATGTCTTCAGATGCCTTCAGATGTCTTCAGATGTCTTTAGATGTCTTTATATGTCTTCAGATGTCTTCAGATGTCTTCAGATGTCTTCAGATGTCTTCAGATGTCTTCAGATGTCTTCAGATGTCTTCAAATGTCTTCAGATATCTTCAGATGTCTTCAGATGTCTTCAGATGTCTTCAGATATCTTCAGATGTCTTCAGATGTCTTCAGATGTCTTCAGATGTCTTCAGATGGCTTCAGATGTCTTCAGATGCCTTCAGATGCCTTCAGATGTCTTCAGATGTCTTTAGATGTCTTTATATGTCTTCAGATGTCTTCAGATGTCTTCAGATGTCTTCAGATGTCTTCAGATGTCTTCAGATGTCTTCAGATGTCTTCAGATGTCTTCAGATGTCTTCAGATGTCTTCAGATGTCTTCAGATGTCTTCAGATGTCTTCAGATGTCTTCAGATGTCTTCAGATGTCTTCAGATGTCTTCAGATGTCTTCAGATGTCTTCAGATTTCTTCAGTTAATTGGTGTTTCTATTTTATTTTTTAATAAAGTTAATTTTTTAACGACGATGACTAATGATGGATTTAAAAACAGAATACTGCGTATTAATAGATATAGTGTTTAGGTTTTTCTATAATATTTTTTGACCATAGGGCTGCGTAGCAATATCTATTTAGCTATTACAGCGATCAGACGTGCTCTCCAGGTAAAATATTTTAAGTTCCTATATTTTTTTTTTTTAGTTTTACTAATTTTTGAATATATTAAAAAGTTAAACCATTTCTTTTTCTACAAACTTTTACGGCTCTTATCATCAGTAGTAGCAGTAGGAGCAGCAGCAGCAGCCATAATATCAATTGGTTTCGGCTATTCCTAATGTCCCCCTTCATTTTCGAACCTCAATGGATGCTTCATAGGTCGATTTTTCGGTATTTTTTGGTTTTGTTTTTATATTCGGGTACTTCTACCTCGTTAATTTTTGTTTTTTTTTTTCTTTTTTTAGAGGTTTCTGTACTTCTGTTTTAATTTTGATTGGTTTAACACTTGCTTCTTGTTTTTTGGAAAAGTTTTTCGTTTGTTCATTGGTAGTTCCAGCATAATTTTATTAGGTCTTGTCATTTTATATAATTTTAATCACTCTCCATGTTTTTATTTTTGTTAAAAATATTCTCGTATACGTCCTTTATATCGCATGAGTTTGTAAAATGTAAAACTTGGCATTGATCATATAAAATATATCTGTTGTAATTTTTGTTGAAGGAAATCTTACATTATTGTACAGAGAGTATGGTAATATTATTTTTATTAAATGATTTTTTTTATATATTAGTATTGGTATTGATATCTACAGATTGTCTACAAATATTTTCTTTTTTCTTATTTTTGATGTTTTCAAAACGTATGTATTTAAAGCATTTTCGGTAGCCTTTATAATTAATTTTGTTATTACACTCTGTATATTTTTATATTTTTGTAAGTTAGGTATTATAATTCTGATTTACAAATATTCAAATGCTCGTATTTTATCTTGTTTGGCTTTTGTTTGTCACCAACGTATTAACAAGCTTTAACGTATGTAGATTTTTTTTAAGTAACGTAAGGCATCTAATTTTCTTTATAACATTAATACGCATTTGTAAAGTTATTATTCCTGCGTACTATTTTTTTTTTAAATATAATAGAATTTGAAGAGTTCATGCTTCAGAATCGAACAGGAAACGATGTCATCCTGTATCTGCTGCTTGTTTTTGTTGACTTTTCACCTTCTACATATGTCTACAGATAATTTTTTCAGATATCTACATATTTTTTCGTAGATCAACGTAGAGTATCACAATGATTAACGATTGTATACGACAGTTGACGAATAGTATTTTATTACCTTGTTATTATTATCCAGACAATGGTAACGTCAATATGACAATGAATAAAAACGAACGACCCTGATGCGTTTTCTACTTGTAGAAGCATGCACCTTTCATCACTTTTCGACGTTTTTTGACGTTTTATTTTCGAGGTTTCGTTTGATGTTTTCGTTTAACGCTTTCGTTTGATGTTTTAGTTTGACGTTTTTTAACGTACTTATTATACTTATCCCTAATATTTTTAGGACTTGCTCTGACGACATAGTCTAAGCGAATGACTTACCCATTATTCATATAAGTATTGAGCTGGTATTCAGAGGGTATTGAGCTGTTATTCAGCTGGTATTGAGGTGATATTGAGGAGATATAAATGAAAAGTGTGTTTTCAACATTTGCTGCTTTAATGTTAAATGCCATATTATTGTATGTTGAAAATAAGATATAATGAAAAACAAAAAATAAGAATTCTGTGAAGATAGCTGTAGAGATCATTTTGTAGAAATTAACAAATGAGAAACTAAAATACATGAAAGGGTAATCCTGTAAAAATAGTGTAGTGATGATGATAATAATGATTAAGAGCTGGATTATTTTTAGGACAAAGGAAAAATGAATAGAAATGCAGGAGCAATATGATGACTATCGATAATTGCTTTTGAGTGAGTGAAAAGTTTTTAATTTTGCTGGGTTTAATGTTTAATGTTTTTTTGGTTGAAAAGAAGATGTAATAAAAAAACAAAATGAGATATTGTAAAGATAACTGTAGAGATAATTTTGTAGACAATAGTGGTGATGTTAAATTTAACGAGCGATATCATATTTCTAGGACATCAGCAACTAAATAAATACGAACAGCGTAACTAATGAAATGTCAATAATTATGGCAAAAGTGAGTACAATGATTTACAGATGTCTTTAACGATAGCTGTTATATTTTTAGGCTGAATAAACAAACTAAAAGCTGTAATGACTGATGACATATTTTTAGGATAATGAAAGATACAATATAAGCAACTAAATAAGCGAGGATACCATACTGAAATGTCAGTAATTAATGAAAAAAGTGTGTTGAAAATAGGATCTAATTGAAAATAAAACAAATGGATAACTAAGTGAAGATACTTCGAGTACAATCGGACGACAGCTGTTAAACGGTTTTTGTGATTATTTTAAAAAAGATGTTCGTTATTACGGCAGCTTTTAATCTGCAGCTGAAAGTTCTTGTATTTATTTTTAGTAAGATTAAATCCTGTTTTTATCAATATCCAATGACACATGACATTGAAAGAAGAATAGTTTTATTGTACTTGTAAGTAATAGGGAAATGACTATGATGTATGACTAAAATGATTCCGCACAGGCGTTCTTCGTAGACTTATTCTCAATACTGAACTTTTGATTGTGTCCTTCACGTATTCATTGACAGGGAAGCAATGTGTTTTCTTCTCCTTGTTTATTACAGTTTCTATACTAACCAATTACGGCCCCTTTGATAATGCAGCAGCGTGTATTCCTTAAAGATTTCTACGATTTTCCATTCTTTTTTTTTGTGATTTTTCATGAACTTTCTGTCACCCTTTCAACGATTCGCTTTTCCTCTTCTTCTTCAGTAGTTTTTTGTTCTTCGTCTTAGGCCTGTACTGCTCTCTACATGATTTCTAAGTATTTTTTCCTCCAATGTTTAGGCCTTCTCGTATCAATAAATTTTAAGGAGGTTACTTTTTCATGAATTTCGTTGATTTTCTACGAATATATGACTGTCGCCCTTTCAACGTTTCGTTCTTCCTTTTCTTCTTCAGTTGCTTCTTTTTCATCTTGGGTCTACACTGTTGTGTGTATGAGTTTCTTCAACGTCTCTTATTTGTCTTTCCTTGTCCTATCCTATTTATACGTCATCTCCTCCATGTATCAGTTGTCATTCTTTAACATGTATAGGTTGAATCATGTATAGTGTAAAGCTTCTGAAGCAGAAGCTTTGCTTTGAATTTCTATGATTTTCCAAAGATTTTTTATGATTTTTAGCGCTTTGATTAACTATATTAATTTTTTAATAATTCAAAGTTTGATTTGATGCGCAGATACTTGTTTAATTTTTTGTTTCAAAGGTATTTGCGTGCTCTAAGGTGAAAAATTGGGCCTTATTCCAACATTTTATTGCCTCATGAACTTTTTGGTACACTCTGTATTGCTACTATTTTAAAAATATGTTTACAATCAAATGCCAGGAAATATACTGATAACGATTTCCGTAATAATACATGTCTTTCTAAAATAAATATACCTATTCATTTTTAGTTTAATTTTGGCGAGTGCCAATAATAATAATAATTAAAAGTATCATCTTTTGAACTGTTTATATTATATCGGTTGAATAGTTGGGTACTTGCAATTATATTGTTGTTATCATCATCTCAACATGTGATTTATTGATTCATGAATGTGTTAAGTGATTTTTATTTGGATACATTAAATAATTATGTGAGTACTAGCTTTCACAATTTTTGTTTTGGCCTTTATTCAAAAGCTAAGACTAAACGTTGCTGCAAAGTTTGACTTTGTGACGTCACCATTTCTTTATTAAATTTGTTATTTTACTTTTGATATTCCGTTTGATATCCCCCTTTGTATCATTTTGACTGTTGACAAGCTATACATTGTTGACAACGTCGATGTCTATTTTATCCTGCTTGCTGTGGCAGGTGGTGCATCTCAGGTGTTCTCTTCCGCCCCTTCCCCGCCCGTTGACATGACCATCTTGATTTTGATCGAAGCGTCGTGGCACAATGCGATGTTTCGTGGTGTCATATGTGTTGCCTAATTATTTAAATAGGTGTAAAACTGCGTTGTCTACCTTTGCAGTATACGTCACGAGATGACTTGATCTAAGAGGGAACAATTATTTTAGTTTTGAAAATAATAGTTTTAATTCGCCAACGGAGATCCATTTTTTTATGGTCTCTTCCGCCCCCCTCCTCACCCGTTCACATATGTCCAGCTTTTGCTCTTATCAGCCTAAAGGATCTCTCGATCAAAGCGTCGTGGCACACTACACCGTTCCTGGGGCCGCTTGGGCTGCTGCGACGTTACATTTATATGTGGCTTTTCTGGCTACAAAAGCGCTCGATGTCTGGGGAAATGTAGAAATATTTTCCATCTACTCCATGTAATGCGACGTTGCCACATCTACACATTTCATTGATATTTCCCCAGAACTGGGTGGGAAAATGCGTAGCTAACTTCACTTTGACAGTTCCGCAAAAAAAGCAGAAATGCGTTAGGCCGAATAGCCCTAGCAGCTGAGGCCATGATTAAAAAGAAAAAGGATAACATTTGACAGTTCCGCAAAAAAAGAAGAAGAATGCGTAGCTAACTTCATAGGTTAGGTTGGCAATACTGTTGACAGCTGACAGTTCCGAAAAAAAGCAGAAGAATGCGTAGCTAACTTCACTCTCTACTGTACCCAAGTGGCTACCTTTCTACTTCAAAAAAAATAAACATTAATAAAAATAATCAAATAATTCTAAAAAAAAAACAAAAAAATCAATTATTCTAAAAAACAAAAAATAAATAATTCTAAAAAATAAATAAAATTTTAATAAAAAAAATTAATATTTTTCTACAATTTGTGCCAACAAATTCTGCATTTTTACAGCAGCATCACTGCCATATGTTTCTTCCCACATAAAGTGATCTATGTACTCAGGTAGAAAGGGACTGGACATTACACTTAATCTTCTTAAGTATTGTCTAAGTTTTGACCAGTACCCTTTTACATGATTTGTAGTATTTGTACATACACCAGTTTCAGGGTCTGAAAAAAATTTAGAGTGATTTACAGTTTTGTGGACATAACCCAAATTTTTTAAATTGTAACAATTTTAAAATCTAGTGTTTGGCAACGTTGTAAACTCAAGGACCGTATGTGTCAACAAACGACAATGTCATGAATTAATTTGTTTTATGTTTTGTGAATTGACATTGTAAAATAATTCTAAATGTTAGGTTAAAACAGACAAAAAATTAAAAAAATACTATTTTATTGTAATATAAATGAAAATAACAAGTGAAAAATAATTTTACAAATGTAATTTCACTTAAAACATTATAAAAAGTAAGTTACTTCAATATACTTCGAAATTACCACCTCAGGATAGTAGGATAAAACCGTTGTAAAATATTTAGGTAAACAAAAACAAAGAGTACAAAACTAACCTATATTATAATTTTAAGCCGCAAGCTTTGATAAAACCCAATAGGGCTTCATATACTGCTGAATCGTTTAGCGACAAAAGGTACATTAAGCAAAATGGGGCTATATACCTATAAGAAACAGCTACTACATATTTTATTTCATTTTTAATGATTTGTCAAATCTAATGTTTATCATTAAATTTTCCGTATAAACGGTGTTAATATTTGAGACAAAATCTAAACGCAACTTAAGAAGTATAATTTTCGGGTTTAAAAATTTAGTTTTACTTAAATAATATTTAATAAGCACTTACTTTTTTGACAGCGATACTGCTCCCTTCTCTTTTTTATATTTGTTACATTTGTATCTTTTGGCAGCAAATCCGAACGTTGTTCCATTTCGATAACTCTAAAAACAAACAAAAAACGAAAAATAAAATGACAATTTACAGCAGAAGACACGTGCTGCGCCGCGTATTACCACGTTTGAATCAACAGGTTCTTTCGTTCGCTGTTGGTGCAGTGTTCCCCAGTGTAAATTACACCAGTGACCACTTTATTTACCCTTGCTGCGTTTGAAAACTACCTCTATTAGCTCTTTTTACTCGAAGCCGTTCTTTTAATACATTTGCGGCTTCTCGATGGGATCTGTTCCGTGGTCTTTTAATACAGAGCTGGTAGATCGAGTAAGATATATTTACTCCAAATTAAATTTAAGAGCTTTCAGAGTAAATGTAATTAATATGACAATTGACAGAAGACACGTGCAGGGCCATAGCACAATACTCCGAGCAATTACTACTAGAGGGAGTCTTCCCCCCTTCCCCGCGCTAAATTTTGTTAGCAACATCTACTCCCCCCAGGGGGAAAATACCTCTTCTGTAATTGGCTTATTTAATCAGCGTTGCCAAGTTTGACAGCGCCAGAAGTGTTCTGTGAGCGCCAGTTCTGACACTTTCTGGCACATGTCAATTTCTTATTTGTATTTTACGGAAAATATTATTATTTATAACGTTGTAAGGGTTGTAAATGTATATTTAAGATTTATTATCTCTAATAATATGGTGAAAACATGCTTTATGTGTAAAAGGCCTGTTGAAAATGCTTCTTCAAGATAATATCATAAGTAAGTACAGACACAACCTATTTATCAGAGGCGGTGCATTAGGCAATCACCTTTAATTTGCAATTAAACTTTCTTATTAAAATTAAGAGCAAGTAAACTCTAGCTAAGTTCGTCTTCATTCGTCTCATAATGATTATAGTAAAGGTTAATTACTTATTATTATTTTAATATCACATCTTTGTAAAGTTTATTGTTATTTTTTTTTAGGTTTCCTTTTCTTGATATGAAAAAGAAATACATGGTTCTAAAATATAGGAATTCAACAAGTGACCACCTGAATAACTTTTTATGCTAATGAACATTTTTATTACAGACCTCAGGGAAGGAAAATATTAAAGAAAAATGCAATTTCGACGATGGAAGTATAATAATCAATCCTGTCACTACTTCTACATTATATTCATCTGCTACTAAAATACTAAAACAGCAAGTAAGTAGAGAAACTTAATTTCCTTTCAAAAAAATGTTTAAGGAAAAAGGCATAGCCATTTTTTTGTTGACACTTTTTTTTAACTAATCTAAAAGACTAATTTTGTGTATTGTCTAAATGTTCATTTTTTGTTTTAGGTTTAAATAAAATGAACTTCTAACATATGCATGGAATATCCCAAAAGAGCTAAAGAAGGTTTTAAAATTCTTAAGAAAACTATTCAGAGCCAAAAACATAAAATAATCCAAAATATAAATAGGTATAAATATTTAGATATTATGAGTGATTTTTTATTCTATAAATAGAACATAATTTTCTTCTAAATCACTACCTAATGAACTATATTATATAGTACACAACTAAACAAGAATATCACATTATTCATGTTTTTGTTTAATTTCCTTAAAAAACGTCCCAAAAAAATGTGAATATTTATTATTGGAGTTAACATCGTTATGCTAAAACAATACTAGAACAACTTAAATAATATGGATTTTGACTATTTTGCGTTATGCAGATCATTATGACCTAAAAAAATGTTTGTCTGGTGCTATAGTCAGGTATAAAAACATTCATTTGTTTAAACACAGTTGCAATATACATTTTATTTAGTTTTTAAGTTAAAACCTATTAGGACACCCTAAAATTACTTTTTTCGTTTGATGTGAGATTAATTATTCTACATTTTTGTTGATGAAATAGGATATATTAAGATATGTCTTACTGTTTTCTCTGATTATCTAAAAAGTTAGAACAATATACAAAGACTGTTATAACAAAAAAAGAGATATACCTTTACTTAAACTCACAATTAGTCAGTTCAATTGTACGATAATTTAAAGCAGAAATCCAGAAAACTTTAAAAATGTGGTTAAATGTGTTTTTACTATAACAAGGACATAATTATTAAAAAAACTTGGCACATTAACATTGATGATAGTTTTTTATAATATATATTATACAAATCACAACGAACTACACAAAATGACATTATTAATAATTTAGCAATAAAAAGTTAAGTACAATGATGACATTAAAAGTTGAGTTTTTTGAAATACTTTTTTTAAATTGTCTCAGTAACTACCTAGTATTTTTCAAGCACAATGATATTATATGAATGTGCATTGTGTGATATCTTATATTTTAGGAATAAAATTATATATTTTTTGCAGGTTTCTGTTAACAACGATTCCAAGAACTTTTGAAAATATTATTAAAACGGCCTTTGCAAATATAATTCTCAATTAAGAGCTTTTGATCTAACATAAAATTTTTATTCTCCATAAGGTTATAGCTTCCTAAGAAGAAAGTTTAACAAGACTTACCAGACTCAAAATATTAAAATTTTACCAACCAATTGATGGTTCTACTGGTTTCTACAGGAAAATTCTCCTCGAAACTACTAAAATAAAAGTGGCAGAGGCAACCGAAGAAGGCAAAAAAGTATTTTGCAAAACAAAAACTAGAAATTTGTTTAAGAATCTATTGTTTGAAGTTTTACCAATAATAATTTTTGATAACGATTTAAGATTATGAAGTTCTATTATGAATTTTACTCTTTGATAACCTATGTTTAAATTTTTATTAGGAGCAAAATAAATTATAATTTTCATTTCAACTACAAAAACCCTCATAATATTAAAAAGGGGAAAACGTTAGATTAGTTATGTTCAGGAATAAACTCTTTAAATATTTATCTACTTAAAATGTATTACTTTTAGAAGGTGTTATTAACTTTCTATTTGTACTTGCATTAATTTATTTCATTTTAATATCTGTTGTATTTTCAAATTGATTTTGATATTAATTTATATATTTTTTATACTCACATATATGTTTTTTTCATTGAAACAAACGTTTATTAGCTTATTAAATATAATGAATTCATGTTGTTTTATTATATGCTTGCATGAATGATTACTTTTATTTCCTTTTAAAAATGAATTTCGAAGATAAAGCCGAAACGGTGAGTGAGAATAAAAAATTAGACGAATCTACACGCTCCTTTTTCTAGCCATCTACACCTGAGCCAGCAAGATTCTTCTTCCCTCCATCCTTACATTCTCCAGATTTACAGAGAAAACGCCGTTCTCTTTAACATATTCAGACCTTCTTTGACGGGGACTATACCACTACATTATCAGCTTTATTTGTTATCCCGAGCAATTTAAATGCATTCGTAATTGCTCATTCTCACCTCTTCTCTTGTAGATTCCGTAATCAGTTTTCTTATTTTTAGTTACGTTTGCACTGCTCTTTTATTTTCACAGCTTTAATTCTAAAATGCTGTAACGCTACAATGTGGATCCATTTTTGTGGTTTATACTATTTAATGTTATCCGTAAGCGACCAACCTATTATAATAATTAAAGATTATTGTATTACAGGCCTGAAGATGTTCCTGTAAGGTCGAAACTAGTCGCTCCTGTATTTATAATAAAATTGATTTTAAGGTTTTATTCTTCAATTGAAAAAATTATACCTTTACAGTGATTTTGTTTCTTTTCCTGCATTAGACACATATAAGACGGTATTCATTTTAAAAATAGTAAAATTAGCAAATTTTTTAGTTTTTTTTACAATTAAAACGTTTGGACAATGTGTGTTTTCATAGATAAATGATACGCCACTGAACAAGAAGGATGTTTACCTTCCCTCTTGTGCCCGCTTCCTCACTTCCTCTACAGATGTTGCTAACACAACAATCGCCTACAAACTCGTTTTCACGCTCCCTCTATTAGTAATTGCTCGGAGGCACAACATATAAAACAACCAGCAGTTTTACTCTCCCATTTTTTCACATCTGAGTAGGTAGCCGCGCAAGACATTGCTCGATTTAGAACCTATCTAAACCGGTCAGTAGCGGATGTGATTGCATGATAGGCGAGAGGTTAGATTTATTTGTTGTGTTAATTCAGGCCTATGACATTGGTATATATACTGGGTTATGACACTCCCTGGGCGGGAAAAAGACGCGCAGTTTTTACTGCGCTGAGTTTGTGTGTGTGTGTGTGTGTGTGCGTGTGCGTGTGCGTGTGCGTGTGCGTGTGCGTGTGCGTGTGCGCGTGTGCGTGTGCGTGTGCGTGTGCGTGTGCGTGTGTGCGTGTGCGTGTGCGTGTGTGCGTGTGTGTGCGTGTGTGCGTGTGTGCGTGTGTGCGTGTGTGTGTGTGTGTGTGTGTGTGTGTGTGTGTGTGTGTGTGTGTGTGTGTGTGTGTGTGTGTGTGTGTGTGTGTGTGTGTGTGTGTGTGTGTGTGTGTGTGTGTGTGTGTGTGTGTGTGTGTGTGTGTGTGTGTGTGTGTGTGTGTATGTGTGTATGTGTGTGTGTGTGTGTGTGTCTGTATCTTCCATAACTCATGAACTGGTACAAAGAAAAATACTAAATTTTAAACAGGCTTTATTTTAGCCTGCGGCGAACTGATTGGATTTTGGGCAGAGTCGGAACATTTGGGAGGGTACTTTATAAGTGATCATTTTTATATTTTATAAAATATATACGTTATTTACGTTTGCAGAAGAAAATTCTTTAAATAAAACTTACTTTTTTCTAAAATGGTCCGTATTCGAGAAATTTAACAAAATGTTAAAAAAATTATTATTTTTATAAAAATTGTTTAAATAAAAGTTGTTTGTAATATAATTGTCTATAATGTTTATCCCATACATAATTTCTCTAAAATTGACCGTATTCGAGATATTTGAGAAAATGTGTAAATTTCGAATTTTGAAAAAAACATTAAATTTTAAACTTAAGTTTTATTTCGGCCTGAGTTGAAATGATGAGATTTTGGATGAAGGCTGAATATTTGGGGGGGTACTTTATGGGAGGCCGTTTTTATATTTTATGGAATATATCTGTTATTGATGTTTGTAGAAGAAAATTGTTTAGATAAAAATTACTTACAATATTATTATCTATAATTTTGGTTAAATTCAATTTTTTTTTAAATGGTCCTTATTCTAGAAATTTGACAAAATGTATTAAAATTCAAATTTTTAGGAAAATTGTTTAAATAAAAGTTATTTGTGATATCGATCTCTATAATTTTTGTTTTTATATGATTTTTCTAAAATGGACCGTATTGGAAAAATTGAAGGAAAAGTGCTAAATTTAAATTTTTCAGTATTTTCGTTTTCAATGAATATCTATAGAAAAATGTTTTGAGTTACCTAGATGTATGTGGAAAATGTATATATTTAGTTTATCATCTAAACATTTATAGAGGTGCTGCAATAGGTTGACAAGATAACCGGAAAAAGCCTATAATAACTAGATAGGAAAGTCATGTGTTGGACACATCAGATTTTTTATTTATTTTTCTTGGGAATTTTTAGTAAATATGATACTTTGTATGATATTTATTTTATCCCTCATAATTAAACAGCTAATAAAAAAACAAAATTTTAATTATACTTAAGAGGAAAATTTAATTAAGTAATAATCTTTTTCTAAACAATACAAAATAGAGCCATAAATATTTCTATAGTTTAATTTTACTTTTTAATGAATGAAAAATATGTAGGTACCTTCAGGTAAAATTAAAATGTCCATTTTTCTGTAGGCACTATTCCGAAATTTGATTAAATTAATTTCCCAATTTTTGAAATCTATAAAAACAAAATTTTGCGATTCACTGCCATTAAAATTTAAATAAATTTTAAAAAAGTGGCTCTAGAGAAACATATTTTAGCTACACATACATGTTTTTTATTTCACTTAACATTTAAATTGGAATCTTAAATTTTCTCTTCCCACTCCGCCCTAAAATACCCTAACTTTAAAATTTTCAATGGCCCCTGTATATATTATGATGGAATATTAAACTACACACTTTTTTAAATACATTAATATTAATAAAAGTATACAAATTTGATTACTTTTTGAGATATTTTAATTTTAATCTTTTATTATTTTATTAACTTCTAAAAATTAGTTTTAAGTACCTATAGATGAAGAGTATGTGAAATTATGCACCCTGTGTAATGTCTCTTAGCCCAAAAATTCAGAGTTCATCCGAAGTTTTCTAGCGGACACTCAGTACATATGAAAAACGAGCCATAATCAATATTTCAGTTCTTTCAAAATACAGGGTGTCCTAAATAAGTGATCGATTTTAAATGTAAATGAACAGCTTATTAATTGCTCTAAAGAGATGGGGTTTTCACTAATTGCTTTCGTTTATCCAAAAGTTTTTTTCAAGTTTGTTTACATTTTATTACATCAATACAGGGTGATCCACTAATGTTGTTTAACTTGAATGGAAAAAATATGTATTATTTTAAAAGGAACACCCTGTATATTTTGATGGCATTCAAAAGAGAGATTCATCTAATTTTTAAAAATGTATAGTTTGATATCTTTTGTTTTCTTAACAACACAGATTTTCGAGTTTTTAAGTAACACTGCTGTTTTCTTTATTTAAAAACTGACATTAAATAAAACTAACAAAAAGAATTTGTTCAATAACAAAAATTAATATAGATTACCAAACAATTATTAATAATGAAGAATGTAAAAGATACACCAAATGCTGTATGTGTCTATGTATACCCTCCTCTTCAATATACATGCGTAAGTAATTGACATTTAACACACACAAAATTAACATTTGGTCTATCTCTTTCAAATTCATTAAAAGTACATACATCTGTCTATTTCGTAGGAGAGTAAAACACTCGTAGGCAGATTTATTTGAACCTTAGATAAAAGAGACCGGAGATATAACATTGCACATCGCACACGTTGTCTATTCCAACCCTAAGTAACCCACCAATTAAAAATCATTGTGTTCACGACGCCACCCGAATTGCTCTGAAATTTCTATTCTATGCTTGTCTCCGCGTGAGTAAATAATTTATGGACCGCCGTTTTTGAATTATTTGTTGGTGTTATTAGCAATTTAAAGTGTTTTAGTTATTCAATTTCAAGATGAAAATGCCACGATGTTTGGTGAAAAATTGTATATACAAATAATATAATTGTCAATGTTATGAAAAATAAGAAATATATTCGTTTTCAGCGGCAAATATTTGTTGACGTTTTGACATAAAGTCATGATTCTTTGAGCTGAATACTTCAGATCCGCATTAAGGGGTTTCGATAAATATTTAATCAAAATAAGAAGTAAATAGGCATTGTTACTAACGAAATTTTGTTTTTAAAAAGTAGTTTTATAAGAATATTTAGTAAAGGTAGTTTTTAGCCCTTTATTAGGTATTTTTACAAGAATATGAGATGAAATACAGGTTCACCTACTTAAAATTTTAAGGTTCATTTTATTTGAATTCATTTGAATCTTAAGTCTTAAAACCAAGTAAAACGAGCAATATGATCTGGTATAAGCAAAAAAATACTAAAATTACGGAAATTAGTCATGTTATTAGTAAAATGTTACATTATAAACCCCTAAACAACTCAAAAAAAAATCTTCGTTTACTAAAAAAAAATCTAAATTCTAGCAATATTTAATATACAATCGAATGCGGTTTCAAAGATAACAGGATCAATAAATCCGAATCTCTATATTTTGGAGCTAAATGCTCGGATAAAAGCATGCGACCGATAGGGGTTACAAAAATAATCGATTTATAGTTTTCATGAAAATCGATTTATCCGTTATAATTAATCGATTATTTTTAATAGATTATTTTTGATTAATCGAACAGTTTGAATAAATTGTTTTCGTTTTTTAAGGTAATGGAATAATCGATTATAAATGAATTACAAAAAGATTTATTCAAAATATTCGATTTATTGTTTAATCGACTTTTTAAATTAATCGATTATCTTCGATTAATCGATTATTTTCGATTTTTCAAAGGTATTCTAATAATTTGTACAAAAAATAGATTATATAAAAATAATCTATTGATCAAATATAATCGGTTATATTATTTAATCGATAGTTCGGTTATTTTTTAGAAGAAAATTAAATCAATTTTAAAAGGAATATGAAAAAAGAAAAGGATTATTTGTAAATAATCAAATATTTAATTTTTTTTTGTGGAAAATCGATATATCGTAGAATCGGCTTCTTAATTAATTGGTTATTTTTGCTAATTCGGATATTTTCGATTAACCAAATATTTTCGATTATTCGAATATTTTCAATTTTTCAAAGGTAATCGAATAATTTGTTTTAAAAGAAATGCGAAAAAATAGATTATATGAAAATAATGGATTGATCGAATATAATCGGTTATTTTATATAATAGATATTTCGGTTATTTTTAAAAATTATCGATTTATTGGTCAATCAGCTTTTTATTAATGAATTATTATCGATTTTTCAAAGATAATCTAATAATCAATTTTAAATGAAATATGAAAACGAAAGGATTATTTGAAAATAATAGATAATTCAGTTATTTTTTTGGAAAATCGATTTATAGTAGAATCGGCTTCTTAATTAATTGGTTATTTTCCCTTAATCGATTATTTTCGATGTTTCAAAAATGATCGAATAAAGGAAATAATTCTATATTTTTTTTTTTTGAAAAATCGATTTATCGATTATTCGACTTTTTAATTAATCGATTATTTTTGATTAATCAATTATCTTAGATTTTTGAAAGATTATCGAATAATCTGTTTTAATGTAAATACGAAAAAAAAATAGATTATTTAATAATAATCGAATATTTAAAATAAACGATAATTCGTTTATTATTTTTTGTAAATACTGATTTATCAGTTAATTGGCTTTTTAATTTATCTATTATTTTTGATTTTTTACTTTCCTATCTGTATACAAATATAAGGAAAGTATAGGAATCATGATTTTGTGTGTGTGTGTGTGTGTGTGTGTGTGTGTGTGCGTGCGTGCGTGCGTGTGTGTGTGTGTGTGTGTGTGTGTGTGTGTGTGTGTGTGTGTGTGTGTGTGTGTGTGTGTGTGTGTGTGTGTGTACCGGTGTGAAGTTAGTAGACCAAACTCAGTAGACCGTTTTCCGAATACAACCGAACATCCAGTGGCGTCGACTCAATGAAAATAATCTTTTCAGGCTTGTATAAGGAAACTAATTATATAATTAAAAATTTACAGGAAAATATTGGTATTTATAGCTTTGTCTTAAAAGGGAAGTCATTAAACACCGGCAAGAGGAAATAAATTACCCTTAAATAAAAAATAATTTTATAATCAGCCTTATAAAAATCATTAAAAATAAAATTACAAATTTAATTTGTAAAATCACGTATTAAAACGTCTATAAATCTAAATGTTCTATAGGGGAGAAACCACCCTCCGAATTAGAAAATATTTTTTATAGCTAACCAGAAAAAATGGTTCAACTTAAAAATTACGCTAAAATTACTGTTTCATTATGTACAATCATATTCTAAAGCTGATATCATTTTCGAGAGGTACTGTTTCGTTATGTAAAATTATATTCTTAAGCTGCTATCATTTCGAGAGATTGGCAAGGGTAGAAACCACCCTCTGAATTTGAAAATATTTTTTATAGCTAATCAGAAAAAATGGCTCAACTTAAAAATTACACTAGAACTACTATTTTGTTATGTACAATCATATTCTTAAGCTGCTATCATTTCGAGAGATTGTAAAGGGTAGAAACCACCCTCTGAATTTGAAAATATTTTTTATAGCTAACCAGAAAAAATAGCTCAACTTAAAAATTACGCTAGAACTACTGTTTCGTTATGTACAACCATATTCTAAAGCTGCTATCATTTAGAGAGATTGAAAAGGGTAGAAACCACCCTCTGAATTTGAAAATATTTTTTATAGCTAACCAGAAAAAATGGCTCAACTTAAAAATTACACTAGAATTACTGTTTTGTTATGTACAATCATATTCTAAAGCTGCTATCATTTTGAGAGATTGGAAAGGGTAGAAACCACCCTCCGAATTAGAAAATATTTTTTATAGCTAACCAGAAAAAATGGCTCAACTTAAAAATTACGCTAGAACTACTGTTTCGTTATGTACAACTATATTCTTAAGCTGCTATCATTTCGAGAGATTGAAAAGGGCAGAAACCACCCTCTGAATTTGAAAATATTTTTTATAGCTAACCAGAAAAAATGGCTCAACTTAAAAATTACGCTGGAACTACTGTTTCGTTATGTAAAATTATATTCTTAAGCTGCTATCATTTCGAGATATTGAAAAGGGTAGAAACCACCCTCTGAATTTGAAAATATTTTTTATAGCTAACCAGAAAAAATGGCTCAACTTAAAAATTACGTTAGAACTACTGTTCCGTTATGTACAACCATATTCCAAAGGTGCTATCATTTGGAGAGATTGAAAAGGGTAGAAACCACCCTCTGAATTTGAAAATATTTTTTATAGCTAACCAGAAAAAATGGCTCAACTTAAAAATTACGCTAGAATTACTGTTTCGTTATGTAAAATTATATTCTTAAGCTGCTATCATTTCGAGATATTGAAAAGGGTAGAAACCACCCTCTGAATTTGAAAATATTTTTTATAGCTAACCAGAAAAAATGGCTCAACTTAAAAATTACGTTAGAACTACTGTTTCGTTATGTACAACCATATTCCAAAGGTGCTATCATTTCGAGAGATTGAAAAGGGTAGAAACCACCCTCTGAATTTGAAAATATTTTTTATAGCTAACCAGAAAAAATGGTTCAACTTAAAAATTACGCTAAAATTACTGTTTCATTATGTACAATCATATTCTAAAGCTGATATCATTTTCGAGAGGTACTGTTTCGTTATGTAAAATTATATTCTTAAGCTGCTATCATTTCGAGAGATTGGCAAGGGTAGAAACCACCCTCTGAATTTGAAAATATTTTTTATAGCTAATCAGAAAAAATGGCTCAACTTAAAAATTACACTAGAACTACTATTTTGTTATGTACAATCATATTCTTAAGCTGCTATCATTTCGAGAGATTGTAAAGGGTAGAAACCACCCTCTGAATTTGAAAATATTTTTTATAGCTAACCAGAAAAAATAGCTCAACTTAAAAATTACGCTAGAACTACTGTTTCGTTATGTACAACCATATTCTAAAGCTGCTATCATTTAGAGAGATTGAAAAGGGTAGAAACCACCCTCTGAATTTGAAAATATTTTTTATAGCTAACCAGAAAAAATGGCTCAACTTAAAAATTACACTAGAATTACTGTTTTGTTATGTACAATCATATTCTAAAGCTGCTATCATTTTGAGAGATTGGAAAGGGTAGAAACCACCCTCCGAATTAGAAAATATTTTTTATAGCTAACCAGAAAAAATGGCTCAACTTAAAAATTACGCTAGAACTACTGTTTCGTTATGTACAACTATATTCTTAAGCTGCTATCATTTCGAGAGATTGAAAAGGGCAGAAACCACCCTCTGAATTTGAAAATATTTTTTATAGCTAACCAGAAAAAATGGCTCAACTTAAAAATTACGCTGGAACTACTGTTTCGTTATGTAAAATTATATTCTTAAGCTGCTATCATTTCGAGATATTGAAAAGGGTAGAAACCACCCTCTGAATTTGAAAATATTTTTTATAGCTAACCAGAAAAAATGGCTCAACTTAAAAATTACGTTAGAACTACTGTTTCGTTATGTACAACCATATTCCAAAGGTGCTATCATTTGGAGAGATTGAAAAGGGTAGAAACCACCCTCTGAATTTGAAAATATTTTTTATAGCTAACCAGAAAAAATGGCTCAGCTTAAAAATTACGCTAGAATTACTGTTTCGTTATGTAAAATTATATTCTTAAGCTGCTATCATTTCGAGATATTGAAAAGGGTAGAAACCACCCTCTGAATTTGAAAATATTTTTTATAGCTAACCAGAAAAAATGGCTCAACTTAAAAATTACGTTAGAACTACTGTTTCGTTATGTACAACCATATTCCAAAGGTGCTATCATTTGGAGAGATTGAAAAGGGTAGAAACCACCCTCTGAATTTGAAAATATTTTTTATAGCTAACCAGAAAAAATGGCTCAACTTAAAAATTACGCTAGAATTACTGTTTCGTTATGTAAAATTATATTCTTAAGCTGCTATCATTTCGAGATATTGAAAAGGGTAGAAACCACCCTCTGAATTTGAAAATATTTTTTATAGCTAACCAGAAAAAATGGCTCAACTTAAAAATTACGTTAGAACTACTGTTTCGTTATGTACAACCATATTCCAAAGGTGCTATCATTTCGAGAGATTGAAAAGGGTAGAAACCACCCTCTGAATTTGAAAATATTTTTTATAGCTAACCAGAAAAAATGGCTCAACTTAAAAATTACGCTAGAATTACTGTTTCGTTATGTAAAATTATATTCTTAAGCTGCTATCATTTCGAGATATTGAAAAGGTAGAAACCACCCTCTGAATTTGAAAATATTTTTTATAGCTAACCAGAAAAAATGGCTCAACTTAAAAATTACACTAGAATTACTGTTTTGTTATGTACAATCATATTCTAAAGCTGCTATCATTTCGAGAGATTGGAAAGGGTAGAAACCACCCTCCGAATTAGAAAATATTTTTTATAGCTAACCAGAAAAAATGGCTCAACTTAAAAATTACGCTAGAACTACTGTTTCGTTATGTACAACTATATTCTTAAGCTGCTATCATTTCGAGAGATTGGAAAGGGTAGAAACCACCCTCTGAATTTGAAAATATTTTTTATAGCTAACCAGAAAAAATGGCTCAACTTAAAAATTACGCTAGAACTACTGTTTCGTTATGTACAACCATATTCCAAAGGTGCTATCATTTCGAGAGATTGAAAAGGGTAGAAACCACCCTCTGAATTTGAAAATATTTTTTATAGCTAACCAGAAAAAATGGCTCAACTTAAAAATTACGCTAGAATTACTGTTTTGTTATGTACAATCATATTCTAAAGCTGCTATCATTTCGAGAGATTGGAAAGGGTAGAAACCACCCTCCGAATTAGAAAATATTTTTTATAGCTAACCAGAAAAAATGGCTCAACTTAAAAATTACGCTAGAACTACTGTTTCGTTATGTACAACTATATTCTTAAGCTGCTATCATTTCGAGAGATTGAAAAGGGCAGAAACCACCCTCTGAATTTGAAAATATTTTTTATAGCTAACCAGAAAAAATGGCTCAACTTAAAAATTACGCTGGAACTACTGTTTCGTTATGTAAAATTATATTCTTAAGCTGCTATCATTTCGAGATATTGAAAAGGGTAGAAACCACCCTCTGAATTTGAAAATATTTTTTATAGCTAACCAGAAAAAATGGCTCAACTTAAAAATTACGTTAGAACTACTGTTTCGTTATGTACAACCATATTCCAAAGGTGCTATCATTTGGAGAGATTAAAAAGGGTAGAAACCACCCTCTGAATTTGAAAATATTTTTTATAGCTAACCAGAAAAAATGGCTCAACTAAAAAATTACGCTAGAATTACTGTTTCGTTATGTAAAATTATATTCTTAAGCTGCTATCATTTCGAGATATTGAAAAGGGTAGAAACCACCCTCTGAATTTGAAAATATTTTTTATAGCTAACCAGAAAAAATGGCTCAACTTAAAAATTACGTTAGAACTACTGTTTCGTTATGTACAACCATATTCCAAAGGTGCTATCATTTCGAGAGATTGAAAAGGGTAGAAACCACCCTCTGAATTTGAAAATATTTTTTATAGCTAACCAGAAAAAATGGCTCAACTTAAAAATTACGCTTGAATTACTGTTTCGTTATGTAAAATTATATTCTTAAGCTGCTATCATTTCGAGATATTGAAAAGGGTAGAAACCACCCTCTGAATTTGAAAATATTTTTTATAGCTAACCAGAAAAAATGGCTCAACTTAAAAATTACACTAGAATTACTGTTTTGTTATGTACAATCATATTCTAAAGCTGTTATCATTTCGAGAGATTGGAAAGGGTAGAAACCACCCTCCGAATTAGAAAATATTTTTTATAGCTAACCAGAAAAAATGGCTCAACTTAAAAATTACGCTAGAACTACTGTTTCGTTATGTACAACTATATTCTTAAGCTGCTATCATTTCGAGAGATTGAAAAGGGCAGAAACCACCCTCTGAATTTGAAAATATTTTTTATAGCTAACCAGAAAAAATGGCTCAACTTAAAAATTACGCTAGAATTACTGTTTCGTTATGTAAAATTATATTCTTAAGCTGCTATCATTTCGAGATATTGAAAAGGGTAGAAACCACCCTCTGAATTTGAAAATATTTTTTATAGCTAACCAGAAAAAATGGCTCAACTTAAAAATTACGTTAGAACTACTGTTTCGTTATGTACAACCATATTCCAAAGGTGCTATCATTTCGAGAGATTGAAAAGGGTAGAAACCACCCTCTGAATTTGAAAATATTTTTTATAGCTAACCAGAAAAAATGGCTCAACTTAAAAATTACGCTTGAATTACTGTTTCGTTATGTAAAATTATATTCTTAAGCTGCTATCATTTCGAGATATTGAAAAGGGTAGAAACCACCCTCTGAATTTGAAAATATTTTTTATAGCTAACCAGAAAAAATGGCTCAACTTAAAAATTACACTAGAAATACTGTTTTGTTATGTACAATCATATTCTAAAGCTGCTATCATTTCGAGAGATTGGAAAGGGTAGAAACCACCCTCCGAATTAGAAAATATTTTTTATAGCTAACCAGAAAAAATGGCTCAACTTAAAAATTACGCTAGAACTACTGTTTCGTTATGTACAACTATATTCTTAAGCTGCTATCATTTCGAGAGATTGAAAAGGGCAGATACCACCCTCTGAATTTGAAAATATTTTTTATAGCTAACCAGAAAAAATGGCTCAACTTAAAAATTACGCTAGAACTACTGTTTCGTTATGTACAACCATATTCCAAAGGTGCTATCATTTCGAGAGATTGAAAAGGGTAGAAACCACCCTCTGAATTTGAAAATATTTTTTATAGCTAACCAGAAAAAATGGCTCAACTTAAAAATTACGCTAGAATTACTGTTTTGTTATGTACAATCATATTCTAAAGCTGCTATCATTTCGAGAGATTGGAAAGGGTAGAAACCACCCTCCGAATTAGAAAATATTTTTTATAGCTAACCAGAAAAAATAGCTCAACTTAAAAATTACGCTAGAACTACTGTTTCGTTATGTACAACCATATTCTAAAGAGGGTGGTTTCTACCCTTTTCAATCTCTCGAAATGATAGCAGCTTTAGAATATGATTGTACATAACAAAACAGTAATTCTAGCGTAATTGTTAAGTTGAGCCATTTTTTCTGGTTAGCTATAAAAAATATTTTCAAATTCAGTGGGTGGTTTCTACCCTTTTCAATCTCTTGAAATGATAGCAGCTTTAGAATATGATTGTACATAACGAAACAGTAGTTCTAGCGTAATTGTTAAGTTGAGCCATTTTTTCTGGTTAGCTATAAAAAATATTTTCAAATTCAGAGGGTGGTTTCTACCCTTTTCAATCTTTCGAAATGATAGCAGCTTTAGAATATGATTGTACATAATGAAACAGTAATTTTAGCGTAATTTTTAAGTTGAACCATTTTTTCTGGTTAGCTATAAAAAATATTTTCTAATTCGGAGGGTGGTTTCTCCCCTATAAAACATTTAGATTTATAGACGTTTTAATACGTGATTTTACAAATTAAATTTGTAATTTTATTTTTAATGATTTTTATAAGGCTGATTATAAAAATATTTTTTATTTAAGGGTAATTTATTTCCTCTTGCCGGTATTTAATGACTGCCCTTTTAAGACAAAGCTATAAATACCAATATTTTCTTGTAAATTTTTAATTATATAATTAGTTTCCTCATACAAGCCTGAAAAGATTATTTTCATTGAGTCGACGCCACTGGATGTTCGGTTGTATTCGGAAAACGGTCTACTAAGTTTGGTCTACTAACTTCACACCGGTTGTGTGTGTGTGTGTGTGTGTGTGTGTGTGTGTGTGTGTGGGTGCGTGCGTGCGTGCGTGCGTGCGTGCGTGCGTGCGTGCGTGCGTGCGTGCGCGTGTGCGTGCGCGTGTGTGTGTGTGTGTGTGTGTGTGTGCACGTTTGTGTGCGTGTATGTTTTACCGTAGTTGTGGGATTATCGCCTGAATAAAACCAGGACTGTGGGGACAGTAAAAGTTGTGGGGACATTTAAAGTTGTGGGGACATACACACTTGTCCCCATAACTTTTTTGGCTTTATCTTCGTTGTTTGTTGTCTTTTTATGATCATTGCTATATAAAAATCTCGCAAAAAAATTTGTTCGCGGCACTTATAATTTTAAGTAATCTAGAGTTATTACTATTACCAAAATTATTAAATAAGTTACTGTCCCCACAACTAGGTAAAATATCAGGTGTGTATATTTTTCGACTTCGGTATTGAAGTGGGGACTAGTTGTTGTACTAGAAAGTGGCGCCCCCTACAAAAAATAAATATATTTTAATAAATATTGGTTTCATAAATTTGTGTGTAAGCGAATCCCAATACGCATACAGTTATGGGGACACAATAACTAATGTAGTATTCAGTACCTTTTGGGGCAGGTGACGTATGCGAATGATATTTTTTATAATTTTCTCTTGGTGCGGTAGCATTTTCTGATATTGTTTTAAGTAAGTATTTTTTATTAGTTCAGTTAATACATGCAGAGACACCAAGTTGCTCTAATATAAAAAATTAGAACCAAGATATACAGGGTGGCTCACTCTCAACGGGACGGAGCTTTATGGGAAAACGACCAAAGATATAAAAAATTCGTTTGGGAGGAATACGTAGGTTACAGACGGCTACAATTTAAAATTTGTTAGATGTATACAGGATGTCCCACATAAGAGAAAATATACAAAGTTATATTATTTTTAATGGAACACCCTGTTTTTTATTTTAGAATGGGCCATGTTCACATGTGAGATATGCTGTTTTATAAATTATATTGTAATAGTTAGTCGCTATACAAGTTATTCTAAATAGTCAGTTCGTTAAAAAAGCCAAAAGTTTTTAAATTAAGCCCAATTGAAATTTAAAATTTGAAATTATACGTCATCGGGAATAGACCAATCATCTTGTGTCGAAGTTTTTTTTGTTATACAAAACCAAGCCAACGAACAAACCGACACACAGAATGTCGAAGTGAACGCACATCTAAGTGACATTAAAATTGACAGCACCTAACCTTAGTTTTTTGTTTTGGTCAGGGCTGGTATCCAGCCCTGGTTTTGGTTTAATTTTATTATTAATATGAATCAGCTGGATTTATAAAAGTTGAATCAAGTGTTTTACCCATTGTAAACGAAAATATGATTACCGAGATGATTACTGCATTTTTTAACAATACTCAGTTTACAAAAGTTAGAAAGGTAAGACTTTGTTTTAATAGTAGGTAGTTACAGTTTATATGGAGTAAGTAAAACGTATTTATCTCAGGTTTTATTTTTAGATCTGCCAAGCAAGAATATGGGGATAATTTCTTTTTCCATAAGAGACAAGGAGACAAATTACACCTAAACATAAAGTACGGCAAAAACCTTCTGATGTTGTTGTTGTAATTAACAAAAATGAAAATTTTAGTGCACAATATGCTGCATGTCAAGGTTTGTAATATTTATTATGCTTTTTTGTTTTTATATTACATATAATAAACAGTGTATAAGGCCCTTTATTACTATAAATATTTTTTTTCTAATTTTGACATATAGACATTTTTTGTAATCGCAGCAAGTGTTAAAATAATCTAGAAACAGATTTTGTTAGTGAACCTAGTAATAATTATGATACCAAAGAATAGGCTATTTTTATACCCTTTTCAAAAATTTTATGCTCCTCGTTTTTTGCAAAACTTAAAATGCTCTATAGCTTCGAACGAAGTCAGCAAAGCACCTCTGTTTTATAAAGTTTTTTCTGTGAAAACAGCAACTTGAAATATTATATTTTTAAAAATACATGGTGCTTGCTAACCTTCGAAAGAAGCCAGCAGAGCAATTCGGTTTTTTTAAAGCTTTTTTCAAAAACCACACCCCATTTTTAGACTCTTGAAATATTGTAAAACTTTACTAAAAAAATTGCTATTTTTAAATAATACAGGGTGCTTTGTTGGAACAAAGTCAGCAGGACACTTCAGTTTTTTAATTTGTTTTTTTTTTTATATATATATATATAAAAACAACTACTTATGACACATGTTTAGGCTGTTTTAAAATCCTAAAAATGTGGTAAGTACATTTGTTTTTAGAAGTCAGCAAGGAATTGCGAATCTTTTTTAAAATGCCAAATTTCGAATATTTTATAATATTGTAGGAGCCAAAAAACGTGGTGTGGTTTAAAAAAAAACTGGGGTGCTCTGCTGGATTCGTTTGAAGCTAACAAAGCATCCCGTAATTTTTTATTTTATAATACTCAATAGCCTAAAATGAGACATAGCTGTTTAAACAAAAAATTGTATTTTTAAAAATAGCAGTTTTTTTTGAAAAGCTCTATAATATTTCAAAAATGTGAAAATGTGGTGAGGTTGTTTTTTTTTTAAGTTTTGAAAATCCGAGGTTCTTTACTGGATTCGTTCAGAGCTAGTAAAGCTCTACTCGTCTTGTTACATAAAATAAAGGCATTTTGTAGCTGGTTATATAGTTATTTTGTAACTGCATATCTAACCCTTTTATTTTTTTCAGTTGGTTGTAAATATGTGGCTTCATAGAAGAAGTGAGGAACCATCTGTAACATCTACTCAGTGTTATTGGAAAGGCTCTAATTTATCAAAATGCGTAAATATTGATGTACACTTGGCTAGATTGTTAAAGAAACCTCTTCATCCACTACAGGAAAATATATCAGTACTTTTATATTCTTAGGATTTGTATATATTTTTTATTTGTAAATAAATTGTTTTTTTACTTCATTTTTCTCATTTTTTATTAAAAGGTTAATAAATAAAATTTTCACAGATTTTTATATTTTTGTTTGTAAACAATAATTGAAGAGTTTTTATTAAAAATCACCAATGTTAATAATAATAACTTAAGTCAATATTATTCTTTCTCCTTTTTTAAAGCTAGTATCAATAAAGATATTACTTTAGCTTGACCTATGATCAATTTTTAAATTTTGTGATATATTTGGTTCGACAGAAAAAAAATTATAACCCTTTCACATTGGTTGTTTTTACTTAGATTTTCATAACAAATAAACGGAACTGCAAATATGTTTTACTATCGTAATAATGAATAGCAACATTAAATTTTTTTTTTCACATTTATCACTGTTGTCATTTTCATAAAGGATTGGTATGAAGGCACACTTTCTGGTTTTTTGAAAAAGGTGGCAAGAATTGTGATATTTTTAAATTTATCACCAGTGATACCACATGTAGTTACCCGATTTATTGGAATATATAGACTTTGCTACCACATTCAACTGAACTTGGTTGTTTTTAATATTTATCACTGTGACATAGGCGTTTTTGTCAAATTGTTTCATTTTAAACTGCTGTAAATAGGTGGCTTTGTTTTGGTAGTTTTAGTCCCAAAAAAATCTATGCATATACAGGTACTCATTCCTCTTTGATTTGTTCGAAAAGTTAAAATTTTATAAAAAATTACATTGGCTGTTTAAAAACTCATTATATTCCCTGAAATGTGATAATTAGGTAAATTAAATTAAAAAAACAAACAAAAAAAATTTATTAAATTAATATTTACTCTTACAAAATAGGTTCTTGTAAGTTAACAAGCAATTATGCAGATATTACTAAGTAAATGTACTTGCTTAAAATTCACACACGAATGTGGTTTTAACATGTTAAATTAAATTAACTAACTCTTTCCACATGTATTCTTAGAGATGCTATTCTTTTCTCGATTCTTTTACTTAATTGTACATCTTCTGGAGAACTTTTTTCATTCTGTGATACACTAGGTGTGGCTTTACTAAAGTGCATCCCATGTTTTCAAGTAGCTGAATATTCTGAAACCCCTATCTGCCATTATATGGGATCCAGGAACCAGTTTGTTTAAATACCCACATTTTTCTATTATTTCTTTATCACTAGTTCTTCCACAAAATGAAGAATAAATTCGGTATCTTCAAAACTTTCAGGAGATTCTGCATTTTCTTCCAGAAGGGTTTTTAGGTTATTCACCTAAGAATTTATAGTAGCCTAATTTTCAATTTCCTGAAGGGGACAATTAGCAGAAATTGCTGCTATATCTTGATAATCCGGTGTATTTTTATTAAAAAGTTTACGAGAAACATCACTAGTAGAAGGTTGATTTTCTTCTTTCCAAATTTCTAGGAACACTAATAAATATTTTTGAAAATGAATGTGAATCATTATCACATTCTGGTACAAAACACTTTTTCGTAGTCATGTCATAATATTTATAAAAAGTACAAAATTAAACACTCAAATTCCAAATAAATTCTTGATCGAGACACTATGATGACAGATGCCATACACAGTGCTGCCATACACAGTGCTGCCATTTTGCCATTTTCTGAATTATTAAGTGACTTTGAAAACAATGAAACGTTAAATATGGTAAAAGTTTAAACAGAAATAATACTTTCAAAACACATTTGATATTATATATTTAAAAGATATTTGTTTAACGATGTTTTAGAAGTCTAAAAGTAAGAAGGAGTACACAAACGAACGTACATCACTTCTCGTAAACCTTCTAGCCGGCAACGTTGTGCGCTAGCTCCTATTGGTCTATTCCCGGTGACGTCATAAATTTTTAAAAAATTCATAACTCCGGCAAATGAATAGATAAAAAAAAAATAAAAAAAATGTAGTTTTATTTTTAACTCTACTATTCATAAAAAAAATTTCAAAATTTTTGAACATGCCCCATTAAAAACTACATCAAAAATAATGTCAGTTAACTAAAGGTTCCCTATTACTATTATTATTAGTTTTCGATTTATTTGAATTTTTAAGGAAAAAAAGTCTCCCAGAAATTAATTGTTTACTCTTGTTTGAATAATTTTTAATGAACTAATTTTTTTTTTCTTATGTGGGACATCCTGCATACATCTAACAAATTTTAAATTGTATCCGTCTGTAACCTACGTATTCCTCCCAAACGAATTTTTTATATCTTTGGTCGTTTTCCCATAAAGCTCCGTCCCGTTGAGCGTTGAGCGTATAAGGTGTCCAGCGACGAGGGGCACTCTAAAAAACTAATGGACAGATTTTCTTAAAAATTAGTAAGAGTCGTAAACATGTAAAATATTTTGACTGTTCTGTCATTTTCGCTTTTACCGAAAGTAGGTGTCAACTTTTTATTTTATATTTTATTTTATAACGGATTCCTATAGAACATAAACACTTTGTATAATAAAGCATATCGTTAAAATTGGTAATTTATAAAATACTAATTATTTTCGAAAATAAAATATTAAAATAATATTTATTTTTGGCTAAAATTAATTAAAATTTGAAAAAGTTTTTTAATTGAATTATGATGAAAAACTATGAAGGTATTAATTAATAATTACATGATATAACAAGATCTTTTATTATACGGACTGAGAGAAAATGCTTGAATTTTCATTTATAGTCGAATCGAAATCGCCTCGGAGTAATAAGTATGTCAGATCAAGAAATTTTAATTGTGGGTGCCTATATTATTATTTAAGGGGTACATAAAATCATCATTTAAAAATATATTTTTTTGAATATGTATTGTAACGGTTGGAACCGTTATTCGTTATTTCAACACAATCACCTCTACTCAAATGTCAAAAGTTCTTATTTCATTTGATTTGAATTTGTCAACGAATCAAGTTGATTTGAATTTTAATACATCTTGGTCATCGGATGTACTAAATAATTTTTATCTATCGTAAATTCCGTCTGATTTTATAAGGTAAGTTTTAATAATGATATATTGTTGAAAATATATATTTTGTAGAAGAATTTCTTAAATAAAATGTCAAATTTTGAATATAACCTCAACAATGGTTATATTCGTATGCGACAGTCAACCTGTCTACACGTGTGGAGTGATTAGGCTGTGCTTACCGACGTTTAGTAGTTGATAGAGATAAGTACTTTTTGTTTCTTATTTTAATTTTATCATTTATTTCGGTGGTTTTTTCCCAATTTATATATTTTGTTTTTCAATAAAATATGAGCGAAAAGACGGGCGGCGAAACGCCGCCCGCACCAAATAGTAATTCGGACGATGAATTTAAAGACATCAGTTCATTTAATTTAGAAAATAAATACAAATTTAGTGATAGAGGTCCTTATAATGTTTACGTCGAACATTTAAAAAATAATTTCGGTAGGCTGTTTCCTATGAAAATAGGTTATTATCTATTAGAAAACAATGAATTTAAAAATGACATTATTGATATCGTTTCAGTGGGAGTGAGTAGGGTAAAAGTAGTTTTCAAAACTTTCTCGATCGCAAATTCATTAATACAGCATGAAATCGTTACAAAAAATAGTTTAGTAGCTTATGTTCCAAACTTTTTTAACCATCGTAAAGGAATTGTACGAATGGTAGATACTTTTTTTACAGAAGATTTCCTATTAAAAAATATCGAATGCGATAATACTACCATCACTGGCGTTCAGCGCATGAAACGTAGAGTCACAGATAATGACGGAAATCAAAAGTTAGTTGATAGGCAAATGGTCATAGTAAATTTTACAGGGAATATAATTCCCGACAAAGTGAGAATTAATTTAACCTATTTTCCGGTGGAACCTTACATACAACCTGTCGTGCAGTGTTTCAAATGTCTTAGATACGGTCACACCGCTAAACTGTGTAAGTCCAAAACACAACGCTGTAAAAGTTGTTCTGAAGTTCACGAGTCGGATGCCGCTTGCTCTGACCCTAATCCTTTTTGTATACACTGCCAATCTGATAACCACAGCTCGATGTCAAAAAATTGCCCCATGTACTCTAAACAATTTCAAATTAAAAAGGAAATGTCAGTCCGTAATGTATCTTTCAAAGAGGCTGAAAAGATAGTCAGTAATCCGACGTATGCAAAAATTGCTACGCACAATCAATTTTCAGTCCTAAATAATGATGTAAATTTCCCACCCCTATCAGGTCCAAGACCAATACAATACCCACCTAAGTTATTCATACAAAAACCAAAACAACCTACAAATAGTAAAAAACGTAAGCCAATATCTCCCCCGCCAGTTTCCCCTCCTACAGCTAAAAAGTCACAAACAATAAAAGAAAAGAAAAGTGTTCTACCAAACCCTTATAGAGACGAATTTATGCAACACAAAGAAAAAATAATAAGTGACATTTCTGCCTTTATTCAACAACACTTTGTTAACAAATCTCATACTACAAATGAAAGTGAAAATAGTCAACAACATATTAGAGAAATCGTGAATTCAATAATGGGTAAGGACGTAGAACAAATATCAGATATATATAGCATTAGTGATAATGATTCCTGCTATTAAAGGCCTTAGAATTATTCAATGGAATATATTATCTTTTAATAAGAGAAAACCTAATTTATTAAATTATCTTAATGAAAATAATGTGGACATATTAATTCTATCAGAAATATGGCAAAAAACAAACTCAACAATAAATATTCGAGGATTCACTTCTGTCCAAGTAAACAGGGCAGATGGAAGTGGCGGTGTCGCTATCTTGATTGCAAATAATCTAGTTTTCAAAAAAATCGATATAAACAAAAATTTTAATGAGGACATCGAAACATGTGCGATTCATCTAGAGCATTACCAATTAACAATTGTTTCAATTTATAAACCTCCCAATAAAACTGTACTCTCCAGTGACTGGGAAAATTTATTCTCACAATTTTCAACTAACCCCCTTTTCTGTGGCGATTTTAATTGCCACCACACCTTATGGGGATCAATTACAAATCAAAATAGTGGCATTCGTTTAGTTAATGCAATCGAAAATGGTGATCTAGCAGTACTAAACGACGGAACACCTACACGGGTTAGCAGAGCAAATGAATCTCCATCCGCAGTGGATTTAAGTATAGCTTCTCCCTGTTTAGTTGGCAAAATCAAATGGTCGGTTCTAGGTGATCGCATGGGATCAGACCATTTCCCTATTTTTATTAATTATAACTTTGATTTCACTCCTCAAAAAATTTACCCATCCAAAAAATGGAATGAAGACTTGGCGGACTGGTCGCTATTTCAATCACTTAGATACTTTTTTTCAATCACAAAATAATTTTTCATTTCTTGATTTTATTAATATAATTGATCATACAGCTTCCAAATGTATGAAAATTAACCATCCCTTTTTACCTACTACTCCCCACCCATACTGGTGGGATGCTCAATGTTCCCAAATGGTTCTAAAAAGACGGGAAGCTTACAAAAAATACAAACAAACCTCCAACTGGGAAAATTATATACACGCTAAAAAAGTGGAAAGCCAAACAAAAATTATTTTCAAAACCAAATGCAAAGCAAGCTGGAAACTCTTTTTAAACAGCTTAAACAAAAATACGCCCGCTAGTAAAATATGGTACTTTATTAAAAAAATATCAAATAAAAAATATCAAAATAAAGAGCATATTTCTCCAGACATGATTAACAAGTTACTAAAATACTTCGCTCCTGATACAGTCCCCAACAATGCTCACGAACTCCCCTCACAAATTAACCATTTTTTTGAAAAAACTTTCACTTACACAGAATTAGAATCAGCCTTGAACGTAAACCGCAAAAGTGCACCCGGAAAAGATAGGATCACCTATAATTTACTTAAAAACCTCTCTCAATTAGCAAAAGAAAAACTCTTAAATTATTTTAACAACTGGTGGCAAAATAGTGAAATGCAAGAACAATTTAAAGAAAGTATCATTACTCTCATTAAAAAACCAAATAAAGATCTCAACTTAATGTCCTCATATCGCCCTATATTATTAATGTCCTGCTTCACAAAGACATACGAACGAATGATAAAAGCAAGATTAGATTGGTATTTAGAATATTCTCTAAAATTACCAGATACTCAATATGGCTTTCGAAGAGGCAAAGGCACAATTGAGGCAGTCTCTCATTTAGTTACAGATATCCAATGCTCCTTCACAAAAAATGATTACCTAGCTTGTTTGTTTTTAGATATCAAAGGTGCCTATGATACAGTGGATCTAAATATATTAGCTAACAAATTGTGTTCACTACAAATTGGCGCAAAAGCATCTGGTAATATTGTTGACATCTTCAGAAATCGCAAGATCTATATTAGAGATCCAAATAATAACTTACATGGGCCTAGATGGATAAGTCAGGGTTTACCTCAGGGTGCGGTCCTGAGCCCAATTTTATTCAATATATATACGCAAGATATTCATACATACTTAGACAAAGACATTAAATGCATACAGTACGCAGATGACTTTTGCTTCTACACTGAACAGGGCTCGTATGACCTATGTATTCGACAACTGAAATATACATTATACTGTCTAAAGAATTGGTTTAGTGAGAACAACCTTGTTATATCTTCTGAAAAATCAGCAATTGTATTCTTCACAAGACATCGATTAAATACACCTAGTAGCGTTACTCTATGCGGATACGAAATTCCTATAAAAAAACAATACAAGTATTTAGGCATTGTCTTAGACAACAAACTAATATGGAATAAACACATAGAGCACGCAAAAAATAAATGTGAAAAGGGGATAAACATGTTAAAATGTGTCACGAAAACCAAATGGGGTGCAGATCCTAATACTGCACTCCTATTCTATAAGGCATACATTCGCTCGATCATAGATTACGGGAGCATACTGTATGGTTCGGCAGCAAAGTGTCATTTGCGCATAATTGATAAAATTCAATACAACGCTATTAGAATCAGTATTGGGGCAATGAAATCTTCGCCCATACAAGCAATTCTAGTTGAGGCTCAAGAACCCCCTCTCGAACTAAGACGTGTCTACCTGGCCTCAAAAGAAGTTATTAAAATCAAATGTTTTTTTTCAAGCAGCCTTTTTTTAAAAAATCTTTACCAACTCGCAGTAGATAACTTAACGGCAGATTATTGGAAATTAAAAAGAGGTTCATTATTAGCAGAAGCTTTTGTAAGAGAAAACACCAATCCCGTTACGGAACTAAATATATACCCTATTTACATTCTTAAATATGATGCTATTATGTTTAGACCTACTATCATATTCCCAAAATATAATGAAATATTTTGCTACAACGAGAAATTGCTTTAATGTATATTAAGCCGTTTCGAAAATTATTTACATATATATACTGATGGCTCTAAATCGGAAAAGGGAAATGGTTTTGCTTTTCACGTTTCTGCCCCAAATTATAATTACCTAGGCCAGATACCAAAAATATGTTCTGTCTTTTCCTCAGAAGCTCTTGCTATTGAATCGGCCTTAAAATGGCTCCTAGAAAATAAAAGTTCAAAAAACGCGGTTATCTTGTCAGATTCTAAATCTGTCCTAGCAGCATTACATAACTTAAATTATTTTAAAATGTATAAATCTACCCATCTATGTAAAATAAAAGAATACTGCTATGCTTTACACTCGGCTAATGTTAATGTAGTATTTGTGTGGGTAAAAGGTCACTGTGGCATTTTTGGGAATGAAATAGTTGATCAATTAGCCAAACAAGCAACACTATCTTCAAACTTTATAAACATTTCCTTCTATGATGATCTAGTCAGCACAATCAAAAACCAAATACGTCTG
>OV651814.1:105336214-105358714 GCA_927349885.1 Psylliodes chrysocephalus
AGACAATGAGGACCATTTATTACTCGATTAACAATATTTATTCTATTTCAACATTTTACTGTAGTCTCTTACAAAAAAAGTCCGTAGTAAATAATAGCTAACGTAATATTCTATAAAAGGTCTTCTCTTTACATAAAATGTCGTGACACCTGTTTGATATTAAAAAATCATTCACGTTAAATTTATTTCATAATACAAAATTCCATTAAACGTATATTTTAAATAAATCTAATAGTTCATTATGATGCTAATAAACAAAGTCCGGTCCCTGTCACAGAGTTCGGATCCCTGCCCAGTTCCCCCACTCCGTTAACCTTTCTTTAGAAATTGGCAACATTTGCGCAGGTTATACACCGGTGTATGTTATATCTCTGGTCTCTTTTATCTAAGATTTGAACATAATCTGATAGTAAAATAAATCAACTCTTGCTATGACAAGTTGACAACAAAATCAACAAATTTGACAATTCATAAAAACAGAAGTAATTTAATTTACTGTCACTTACAAAATGATTTACTCAGTAACTGAAAAAGCTCAAACTGTGTTAATTTATGCAGAAACTAAATCTATCTGTCGAACAACGAGAATATTCAGAAGAAAATTTGGTAAAAATCCCCCTTCTGTGAATATTATTAAAAAGTGGAACGTAAAATTTAGCGAAACTGGTTGCATTGTGCACCTCTTTTTGAAAAGTTGTTGTCTATTTAGTGCTGCAAGCTAACAGTTACAGAATTTCGATTGGAAAGATTGCTGGAATTTTAGACATTTCCAAAAGTGACGAGCAAAGATGTCTAAAAATTTTAAAACTGACTCCATATAAAATTCAGACTTATCAAAAATTGTACCCGTCAAATTATGAAAAACGACTAAGGGTATGCGAGACTTTACTAGATTTATTCAGGAATGAACCTAATACGTTATTAATCATATCTGATGAAGCAACCTTTTACATTAGTGAATGTGTAACAAACAAAATTTTAATGAATTTGAAAGAGATAGTCCAAAAGTTAACGTTTGGTGTCGGTTTTCCCGTAGAAAAATCTATGGTCCTTTTTTCTTTACGGAATCAACTGTGACAGGTACAAATTACACAATATGTTGGAACAGTTTTTTTTATCCATAATTAGTTCAAGATGGAATTAGAGACATCGTTTACTTTCAACAAGATAGCGCACCACCTCATTTTTCAATGATAGCACGAGATTCGTTGAATAATTTTTTTAATCAAAAGTGGATAGGTCGAGCTGGACCAATTGAGCGGTCACCGCGATCTCCTGATCTAACTGTCCCAGATTTTTTTCTCTGGGGATATGTGAAGGCTAAATGCTACAGTCCTAAGCCTAACAACGTAGAGAACTAAAAGATAACATTAGGAATATTATCGAAAATATTCCGCCAGATATGTTAGAAAAATAGTTTGAAAATTTAAAATTTCGCTTGCGTATGTGCATTGAACAAGAGACAAATACACCATTTATTGTTACTTTTACATCCTCATTATAAATGTTTATTTTCTAATTTTTGTTATGTTTTGTTACTGAATAAATTCTTTTTGTTAATTTTATTTAATGTCAGTTTTTAAATAAAGAAAACAGCAGTGTTACTTAAAAACTCAAAAATCTGTGTTGTTAAGAAAACAAAAGATATTAAACTATATATTTTTAAAAAGTAGATAAATCTCTCTTTTGAATGCCATCAAAATATACAGGGTGTTACATTTAAAATAATACATATTTTTATCATTCAAGTTGACCAACATTAATGGATCACCCTGTATTGATGTAATAAAATGTGAACAAACTTGAAAAAAAACTTTTGGGTAAACGAAATCAATTAGTGAAAACCTTATCTCTTTAGAGCAATTAATAAGCTGTGCATTTACATTTAAAATCGATCACTCTTATTTGGGACACCCTGTATATAAAAATTTCAAAAACACGTGATTTTTATTTTCAAGGGGATATATTTAAGCTAGTTCATAATTAAATCACATCAACTCTCTAGTGGGGGTGACAACAAACCCTAAAATCACGGTAAAATACTTTTTTAACGGAATTCCTAATATAGAGTGCCATATTAGATATTTTAAATACATTAGGTACTTTTTTAAGCAGCCCTTAAATTAATATTTACATCCTAAAAATTATATTTGGCATATATTTTTTTAAATATGGTATCTTTAAAATAGTTTCTATCCTTTTCCTAATATGTTTAAAAAAATAAATTACACCTAACAATTAAAAGAAAACATTTTCACAAACTATCAAAATCATTCAATGTGTAATTATATAAATTTTTAAACGCAAATATCTTCATAACTAAATTTTATTATTACTTATCGGGTTTTCGCTATTTATTTTCGATATATCTTGTTTGAATATAATTAACTATATATTTTTTAAATATAAAAATCATTTAAAATTGACTTACCAAAGCTTGAAAAGTAAAAAATTGGAAGCACCGTACAAGGGTCGAGTAGTTATCGACTAAATTTTTCACTGCAAAATTATCTATAATAAAATTATCAGATAAAACCTCACACTCCGATGGTTTGATATAAAATGGGAAGCTCGATTCTAATGAACAAATTAAATGCCCGATAGCAATAAAAATACAAATTTTGGCATGATTTGATAGACGAAAAACTGTCCTTTTTTCTTCGTGCTACGAGAAGTGACCTTGACTAAAAAGTGGACACAAACTTGTAGCTTGGTGTACCTATACAGTGCGTCCATAAAGTAACGCATAAATTCATTATTGGCTAAATGAACAATAAAATTAGGAATTCCCAAAACAGGTCGATTTTTGATTTCAATTTACTATTGTTTCAAATCATAATCTAATATACAGGGTGAACCACTTTCGTGTAATGACGTCATCACCATTTTTTTCAAATGGAACCCCCCCCTTCTTTTTCAATTTCCAAATTGCCTTTGCTGAGCTGATTCCAAAAATGTATAATATGTTGCTTCAAATTGGTACAGGGTGGGCAAAAATGCAAAAAAAAATATGAAAATTGTTTATGGAAAGTAATACGTTACTGAATGTAATAAACAAATTAAATGGAATTATGTAGTTATGCAATTAATGTGATACACTTCCAAAAACAAACAAACGAACGAAAATTTACAATAAATGTTCAAATTGTTCTCCATTGACCGTTAGACAATGACTGAACCGGGCATTACTTTCGTCGCTAACATTCTGTAGCATAGCGGGTGTTATGCTCTGTATTTCTTGTCTGATTCGGTCTTGTAGTTGAGGGATATTTCCAGGTCTGTTGAAGTAGACTTTAGATTTTAAATAACCCCATAAAAAGAAGTCTAATGGGTTCAGATCAGGTGATCTAGCAGGCCATTCCACTGGTCCCCTTCTTCCTATCCACCTTTGTGGAAAAGTTGCGTTTAAAAAATTGCGCACAGCTACTGCGTAATGTGGCGGTGCGCCATCCTGTTGAAACCAGATTCTGCGGTCTACATTAGTGGGTATTTGAATATCAGGAAAAAGCTGGATCAGATCAGGAAGTAATGTATTTTGTAGGAAATCCAGATATAATGCTCCTGTTAAGTTTTCATCGAAAAAATATGGACCAATAATTGTATTTCTCACAATACCAGCCCATACGTTAGTTTTTTGTGGTCTTTGCGTATGGTACTCTTGCATCCAGTGTGGATTTTCATCAGACCAATAACGGGTGTTTTGCTGGTTAACATGACCGTTCAAATAAAACGTTGCCTCGTCCGAAAATAAAACGTTATCAATGAAATTGTTATTTTGGTTCATCATATACTCGCAGAATTCAGTTCTTCGGTCAAAGTCGTCTTCAGCCAATTCATGGATGAGACGTACTTTATAAGGATGGTATTTTACCTTTTTGAAAATGTTTGATTCTGAAGACTTTCCAATACCAAAATCCCTAGATAATCCTCGCACTGTACAGTGTGGATTTTCTACAGCCGACAAAATTATGTCTTGTTGAATATTTTCATCAATTTTTGGTCTACCTTGCCTTGCTGCATCCCTCACATGTCCTAATTCTCTGTATTTTCGCTCTATTCTACTTACCGTAGATTGTGAAATAGGTTCACGATCTGGGTGCATTTCATGGAATAATCGGCATACCTCTTGTTGAGTCCGCATCTTATCGCCAATACCAATTATCATTAATATTTCAATCCTGTCACTTTCGGTTAAAGGCATTTTGTAAAAAAAGTTCACGAACGTACCTTCTCTACAGCGTTAACAATACGAAACTGTGCTTCAATGTTTTTGACAGTGTTGTCAAATAAAAAAAACTGGTATGTCAAATAAAAAAAACTGGTAAAAGATAATGCCAAACAAAAAGATTTTTATAGTCCAGGGGCTTGGATCACTAATAAAAGCTGTAAGATACAATTATTAAGAATAATGCTGTATGTTCTTGATAGTTTATCAAAGTAGTTGTAATAACAATACGTAATTTCATTTAATGTGTTTATTACGTTTATTCGTTATTTTCATTACTTTGTAAGTAAATTTTTGCATTTTTGCCCACCCTGTACCAATTTGAAGCAACATATTATACATTTTTGGAATCAGCTCAGCAGAGGCAATTTGGAAATTAAAAAAAAATGGGGGGTTCCATTTAAAAAAAATGGTGATGACGTCATTACACGAAAGTGGTTCACCCTGTATATTAGGTTATGATTTGAAACAATAGTAAATTGAAATCAAAAATCGACCTGTTTTGGGAATTCCTAATTTTATTGTTCATTTAGCCAATAATGAATTTATGCGTTACTTTATGGACGCACTGTATAAGTGGGATACTTAAGCCGGGATCCAACGGCGCGTGGAGCGGCACTCCTCGGCGCGTAGAATGGCAATCCTGGGTTGTGAGTTGAGTCTCAACGGTCGGACCGTTCCCACGGCGCATAAGGATCGCGCAGATGTGGACACGCGCCCATTGCAGTCTGTTTTACGAAGGCAGTGTTGGCGATAAAAAATTCATAATTTTGTTTAATTGCATGAAAAGATGAACCGTGAGCGGACGCGTATCGTTGCTGCCTCAGCCTTTTATTTTATGTTAGGGGTTTACAGGATGGCAAGAGAACAAAAAATAAAACGAAAACAAAGAAGATGATCTTTGTATAGAAATCGAGATAGGTAAGTACATTATAGAATATTTTGCGTGTGAGTGTTTAAAACTGATGTTCACAAGCGTTATATACTATAATTTTTCTACGACTGCAATTTGGTTCTTATTTTACACACATTTGGAAAAGGCTTGGAATAATAGACATAGTCTGACAGTCATAAAAAATAAACTTTGGAATAATTTGTAATTTTAATGTTTTTGCTGCAAATAATATAGTTTTCTTTTAATCATTTGTAGGTACAGTGCCACAGACATGTTAGAAGATTTACGCCAAGAACCCTCAGGCTATTTTAAAAACTTTTGTCGAAAAGTTTCCGAAATATTCCCATTAATGTATCTTTTTTTTTTTTCAAATCTGCGATTGAACATTTTACACTCATTTGCTCTTTAATTCAACTCCAGGCATCATGAACTAAGTTCCTGTTTTTATGGTTTGGATCCTGTGGGTTCCAAATAATCGGCTCTGCTTCATAAAATGATAAAAATTCTAACACCACTCCATGGTGAAAGTTACCACGGCACTGGTAGTACCACGCTCCTAGCCGCGCCGTTGGAGCTGTAAGCACGTGTGGCGCGTCAACGTTCGCGCCCCTTTGAACCGTGTTGATTTACCGACTGACGACGGGACTCATCGCGCCGACCGAAGATTGGCAAGCTTACCGTATCCAACGGAGCGGGAACTGGCAAGTTTGGCATGTGGAGTGCCGCTCCACGCGCCGTTGGATCCCGGCTTTTAGATAGTTTAGCCATGTTAATTAGAAAATTTAATTTAAAAGATACAAAATCAGATGAATTCGAAGTATTTTTTTCAACTAATTTTTAAATAATTAAATGCCGGCAGGCTACATTATGCTCCTTATTCTTTTATTTGCAACACTTTCTCTTTTATTACTTTTCAACCGTTCTCCACCAGAAATCAATGTTGATTACCAAGAACCGGAAAAAATGCACCAAAAAATATAAAAAAAATGCGCATTTTAATGCAATTGATTTGCGAAAAATATACAAAGGTATTTGCGAAAAATGCAATGTAAAAATTCAATAATAATAATAATAATTATTAATCCTTACTTTATATTAGTCTATAATCACATTTAATAAAACCAATAGTTTGTTTTTAAGTACCTATACAGGGTGTTATTGAAATACACGTACATATTAAAACTGGGTATTGCGCAGATCCCCACTGAATGTAGAAAAATATTATTTTTTAAAAATACCCCTTATTAAGGGAGTTACTAATTTTTGAAAATTAATTCTAAAACAAACGTACTTCACTGATATGTTGAGGATGACCTATATAAATTAGGTTTATTTACCTATTTTAAACATCAACAGTAATTAATATGCAAGTTTTTGTCAGATGATAAGAAAACTAGTCTTGTAAGAAATAACCATGTTGCCAAGATTTTCGAATTAATTTTTATTTCCGAAGACTGGTTTTTACTACCCTCGTTATCAAAAAACTAGAATATTTGATAAATGATTGTTTTTAAACTATACATTTTTGAAACTATAGATTATTAAAATTTTAGTTGATTTACGAATCTGGCTAACACGAGCGCGTCATTTCCAAGTTGGTAAAAAGTGTTGTTACGATTACTTTTAAATATTTTTTTACGATGCCACTATTTACGAATATTGAACTAACGGATATAGTGCTGGTTTATGGGGCAGGTGGAGAAAATTCTCGGCAAGCACAAATCCTGTATCGCGAACGGTTTCCAAATCGGAGAATTCCGGACTGTCGTACGTTTATTTCAACTGTTCAGCATCTAAGAGACCATGGAAAATTTGAGAGTGTCAATGCAGATCGAGGGAGAACAAGAACACAAAGAACATTGGCGGCCGAAGAAGAAATATTGGAAGCTGTTGAAAACCGGCCTCAATTAAGTTGTAGAAGACTAGGTCTTGAAATTGGAGTGTCCTCATTTGTTGTGTGGCGGATACTTAAAGGACAAGGTTTACATCCTTATCACATCCAAAAAGTCCAGGCCTTATATTCAGGTGATGAAGAAAAGAGAGTGGAGTTTTGTAAATGGATGATTCAAAAATGTGTTGACATTCCTGATTTTCTAAAAATATTATTGTATACTGACGAGGCTTCATTCACTCGTGATGGCGTGTTCAATATGCACAATACGCATATTTGGAGTGATGAAAATCCTCACGCCATTAGGGAAACTGGGCATCAAAGAAAATTTTCAATAAATGTTTGGGCTGGCATAATAGATCAGTATTTAATCGGGCCTTATGTTCTCCCGAACAGATTAAATGGGCCAGGATATCTCCACTTTTTAGAAGATATTTTGCCAGTACTCCTAGAAGAGATACCGTTACAATTAAGGCAACGGATGTGGTACCTACTAGATGGCGCTCCTCCTCACTTTGATTTAAACGTACGGCAGTTTTTGAACATTAGATTTCCTCAAAAGTGGATAGGCAGAAATGGACCTACTAAGTGGCCTCCGAGATCTCCGGACTTAAATCCATGCGATTTCGTTTTGTGGGGTCACATGAAACAACTGGTTTATAATGAACCTATTAATAGTGTTGAACAATTAACCAATAAAGTTAATGCGGTAGCCGAGGAACTACGACAAAATCCAAGACTAATTTCTAATGTTCAAAGTTCTTTGGAAAGACGATTGCAAGTGTGTGTAAATAATAATGGACGGCATTTTGAACAATTACTGTAATAAACTTTATTTTGAATTAATTGGTTTTGCTACGGCAACAGTGCAATTTCTATGGGTAAGTTCAATTTCGATTTATTTTACTTCTTTAAATATGGAAACTAGTAGGTCGGAAAAGGGGGCTCTTCCCCAATATTTAAATTTTAGAATTTGAAGTTAAAATTGGTGCCAATCGTTTTTGGTCATTACATACTATTCCCCATTTTAATATGTACGTGTATTTCAATAACACCCTGTATACTTTATTTATCAATATCTTGAATTACACAATACTACAAAACACTAGCATACATAAGAACATAGTATATTAACAAATACAAATACTATTTATTGTAATTGTTAAAAGCATTGACAACTAGTCATTTTTCAATATTTTCCACAACAAAGTTTAGTCTTTTGTCCATATACATTATGTTTTTTATACATCGAAAAGCTTCGTTAATTAAAATTGGGTAAAATATTTAAATTGATTAACAGTCTGCCGAAAATAGTTTCGAAACTTTTTGAAATTTGAAAACCCTCATTTTTTTCTAGCACAGCGTAATATTTAATTAAAATAATTTTTCCTATTTTCTATTAAGCTTTTTTAAATGCTTTCTCTGCATTATCTAATAATTCAACAGCCTCAACTAAAAATACAGATGTATTTTATAATTGCACAAGGACTTTTGACACAAAGGAATAATTTGGTTTTATTTAAACAAGTTGATGTGGTAGTCGTTAATTTTCAAATAACTCCTTAGACTCTGAAAGAGTATCTGAAGAAGAATCTGTTAAATCAAGAATGACTTTTTTTGTTGATTTATAATAATTTTCCACATAAAATAAAACTGCATCAAGCCATGTGCCTCACCGGGTTATTTGTTTTTTAATTTTAAATCGCATCAACCACGAGGGTTATTAAAGAACTATAATTGAGGCCATGAGTGCAATAGTGGACTAACCCCAAATGGCCTTAATGCTAAAAATTCAATTTAAAAAATGTTTAAACTTTTCGATTCAAATTAGAAATATTTTAAATATGTTTTACAGTGTTACTTAATTTTTTTTATAATATAAATCAGTCTTACTTCATAAAACACACTTTATATTGAAAAAAATATGGTTTTGTTATTAGTTAGATGTGGGTTAGTCCATTTTTCCTCTAAGCAAGTAAGGGTCGATCTTTTCACCTTCAGATAAAGTGTCAGGTAATTTTTATCTTTCAAGTAACTTAAAAAGTAATTTTTTTACACCTCTGGATAAACTTAACTTCTAAATGATAAATTATCTTATTTAAGAAATTTCTGATAAAATACTTCACTGATGGATAAGCAGGTAGTTACATGACCACATAAGGTTAAAAACTACTGGATACCTACCACACATATTATTTACTTGAAAAAATAGAAAATTAATTATCTGACAGACAGTAACTCTCAGATAATATATCCGTCAGTTAGTTATCTGGAACTTTATCTGAAGGTGAAAAGACCGATTCTAAATGAATTTATTAAGGTTAGGCAATTTTTATTAAAGATATTTTATTATTATTCAAAAGGTTTTGTACAAATAAATCAATCGGAAAAACTTTTGAGAAAGTAATAATCTTTCACATACAAAAATAATAGATTAAACACCTTACAACAGGTAAAAAAAGTTCGTCTTCTTCTTCTTCTTCTTCTTCTTCTTCTTCAGGGTAATCTAGCATTTCTCCACCAGTTCCTTGTGCTGCAGACCGAAGATTTTCATAAAAACCATGATACACTGAGGGAATAAATTCTTTTAGCTGAAGGAGATCTTTTTTTTTGGCATCGTTAATAACATTACCGTCAGGGTATAATAAGGCAAGTTTTGGAGCTTGTAATACCGATTTTCGCTTACTTATATCAACAGTTTCAAAGAGAACATCGTTGTTATTAGAGTACTTAAACTGAATCTTAAATGGACAGTGATTCTGAAAGCGTAGCCATTGAATTTTTAGCCATTTCACTTTAACTTTATCTTTGGAAATTTTCCTATTGGTGATGTTATTTTCAAAAGATTTTGTAGAAAAAAAATTAGAACTTTTCATTTCTACCAATTTGAATGGATATTTTTTCTGGCATTTATTATTACCTTATTCCAGTCTGCAGGAATAAAAATATGCGGATGAAATTTCTTTTCCTTCTCAATGACTCCATGATCTTCATCGCAGGAAAAGTATTAATAGCCACTAACTAAATTTATGATCTATTTGGTCAACTTCAAATTCTGGTGATGAAACTATGTAATCACAGAGCACAGACATTTTTATATTTCGATTCTGACCTCCACATTGGTCAGAATACATGATAATTTTTTTTGTAGTGACAACATTTTTAATGTAATATAGGAAACAAGATCCAACCTCTTGAGGACCTTTCCATACAAACATGTTTGAATCATTATTTGCCATGTTATGAACCGAAAAATCCAGAGCTGCCTTTTATAGTAACAGATCCCTGTTTTTACAACAGGTGTTGGCAAGGTTTTCATAAGGTCAAAGCATATAACTGCAACTGTAACGTCATCTTTTTATAAATCAGTGTAATCTTTCAAGCTATTCCTTGCTCTTTCGGCCTTTCTTTGGTGAAATTCACGTTCAACTTCAAGTTCCTTTTTTTTTACTTCATCAACTGTTGATTTAATTTTGATATTAAAAAGATCACATTTCTTGCATGAATCTGATATAGGGAAACGGAAATATAAGTTAAACTTCTTATTGAATATTTCTCTAAAAACAAAATAAGAAACAGGGCTGTTTCATAAATTTTTGTACAGACTGTTCATTTTGACTCAAATCTGGTGCAAGGTATTTCCTATGATTACTTTACGGTCTACCGTAATGAGATTCGTAACTTGGGAACTTTTTAATGAACTTTCTAACTTCTTTTTTCTGTACGTCTGTGTGTGTGCGTGCGTGCGTATGTGTGTGTGTGTGTGTGTGTGTGTGTGTGTGTGTGTGTATGTGTACGTGTGTGTGTGTGTGTGTGTGTGTGTGTGTATGTGTACGTGTGTGTGTGTGTGTGTGTGTGTGTGTGTGCGTGCGTGCGTGCGTGCGTGCGTGCGTGTGTGTGTGTGTGTGGGTGCGTGCGTGCGTGCGTGCGTGCGTACGTGCGTGCGTGCGTGCGTGCGTGCGTGCGTGCGTGCGTGCGTGCGTACGTGCGTGCGTGCGTGCGTGCGTGCGTGCGTGCGTGCGTGCGTGCGTGCGTGCGTGCGTGCGTGCGTGCGTGCGTGCGTGCGTGCGTGCGTGCGTGCGTGCGTGCGTGCGTGCGTGCGTGCGTGCGTGCGTGCGTGCGTGCGTGCGTGCGTGCGTGCGTGCGTGCGTGCGTGCGTGCGTGCGTGCGTGCGTGCGTGCGTGCGTGCGTGCGTGCGTGCGTGCGTGCGTGCGTGTGTGTATCCACCATAACTCATGAATCAATACAAACAAGACACCAAATCAAGTAAATGTTGATATGTTAAAATTACATGTCGATACCATTCCGATGTTTGATAGGGATGAAAACAATTTAGCAAAACTTTTTAATAGTTGTGACTTCGTAGTAAACACGTATGCAAATGTAAATGATCCGGCAATTCCAAGTTATATTGTTCAGGTAATAAAATCGAGATTTGTAGATTAAATACTTGAAATTCTATTAGAGAATCATTACAAAAATGCTTTGGAGATAGACGATTTTTAGAATGTGACGAACAGGATTTTTTAACAGCACAACCACAAAGAAACGAACAACCAATAGATTTTGCCCGAAAGTTACAGATTTTGAGAAGCCACTTGATCGGTAGAATTAATAACTTTACAGATGCTGAAATTCTTTTACATACTAAAGAGTCATACAGAAGACAATATAATCAAATGGCGTTGAGAACCTTGTTAAGAAATATTTCTGGTAACTTACAAAGTATCATAAGACTTAAAAATGCAATCAATATAGAACAAGTAATAACTTGTATTATAAAAGAAAATTTCGCATATTCACAGAATAATATAAAATAGATTGAACCCCCTCAATATCAAATTACAATCGATTTATTAATCGCCAAAATTCCAATAATATTTGCCAAAATTCTAATAACAATAGCCAACATTTTAGTAATAACCAGTATAGAAGCTTCCCTCTAACATTCCAAAATACTAGAAACCAGCCCGACAATGCTTATCAGAGAAATTTTGCTCCTATACAACTACCCGTAACTTATCAAAACAACCAGCCAACCAATTCTTGTACAACCGCGTACGATAAATAGATATTATCCAACAAATAGACAGGTATTTGGGCCACCGAAAAATGCATTCGCCCCAACGGGCCAAATACCCACCAACAGTCCAGTACCAATGTCGACTACTACTCGAAATACCTTCAGACCCAGACAAAATTTCCAAAATTATCAACAATCCTTGTCGACAACCACCCAAAACACTTTCAGACCCAGTCAAATCTATCAACAAAATTTTGCAACCCAACAACCGTTTCAAACAGATAACATAGATTTTGAAAATCAATTTGAGAAAACTCCTATCGATCAAATCGATTACGAATTTGAAAGTTATTTACCAAATCATCAAATGAATTCAAACTCAAAAAATAATGAAATTCCTATAAATTCTGACCCTAGTAATTTCGACTATCAGCGTGCCGAAAATTTTCAGAAAACAGCCAGAGTAAAACAAGGAACATAAACAAAATATTTCCAATCCATATTCTGCGGATTTGCCATATATAGTTATACAAAATACACCCTTAAAACACCTTGTAGACACTGGTAGAATGTCTAGTATGTTAAGTCCAAATATCGTTGAGAAGTATTTCCCAGAAAATATTTACAACGAACCAACCTTAATAATTACAGCTATTGGTAAAAAGCAAACCGAGTATAAAGCTAAAATTCCTGCCTTTAAAGAATTTAATTCCAATATTAACCTTAACTTTATAGTATTTAAATTCCATAATCATTTTGATGGGCTATTAGGATTAAACGAAATACGTAACCTAAAGTTTACAGTAGATTTAGTAAAAAATTAATTAAAAAATGAAAATACAAAAATACCAATTTTATATAAAATAATAGGGAATATTATACAATTTCTGTTATGCAGGTGCCAGTAGATTATTTTAGTGACGAGGTAATTGTACCCGAAATGAAATACGGAGATCTTGATTTCCAGAAACATTGACTTTATCTTGTAACGGCCTTGCGAAAACGGAAATAGTGAACAATACAGAAAGAAGAATTAAATAATACGCTAACAGAACCTATTAAAGTTCTTCCACTTACAGAGGGACACAAAAATAATTTAGAATTTTTTCATATAGAAAATATTTTACAAAATTTTAATAATGAACAATTGGATAAGGTCATAGAAAACTTAATACGCACAAGTCATTTAAATTCTGAAAAAAAAGAATTTTAATTAGTCTATGTAACGAAATTACCGAATTATTCTACAGAGAGAACCAAAAATTGAGTTTTACAAATCAAGTAAAACACGAAATAAAGACCACAGACGAAAGTCCATAGTCTATGTCAAGTCATATCGTTATCCATTCGTATACAAGAACGAAGTACAAAGACAAATTTCCAAGTTGCTTGAAGGTGGGATTATAGGGCCCAGTCAAAGTTCATGGAGTAGTCCAATATAGGTCGTCCAAAAGCGTCCAGACGCTAGCGGACGTAGGAAAGTCAGAATAGTGGTCGACTACAGAAAAGTGAACGAAAAGACTAGAGGATAGATACCCTATTCAAAATATAACCGACATCCTAGATAAACTAGGACGATGTCAATATTTTACTACCCTGGATTTAGCATCCGGATTTCATCAGATCGAGATGGATCCCAAGTCGTTACAAAAAACTGCTGTCATCGTAGAAAGTGGCCACTATGAATACACCCGCATGCCCTTCGGTCTTAGGAATGCTACAGCAACCTTTAAAAGGGTAATGGACAACGTTCTTAGGAATCTTCAAGGCAAAATTTGTCTTGTATACATGGACGGTATCATTGTACTCAGCTCTTCCTTAGAACAACACATTTAAAATTTAAGATTAGTCTTTAAACGTTTACGGGAAACTAAACTAAAAGTCCATTTCGAAAAATGTGAATTTTTAAGAAAAGGAGTAGAATTTCTCGGTCATGTAGTAACCCCGGACGGTGTAAAACCTAACCCAAATAAAAGAATTTGCATTGCCACAAACGGCCAAAGATATTAAATCGTTTCTGGGGCTTGTGGGATATTACCGCCTATTCATCAAAAATTTCGCTATATTAACGAAACCACTTACCAAATGTTTAGAAAGGGGCTAAAATTGAATACACCCAAGAATTCTTAAATGCTTTTAATGTGTTCGAAAATTTTAGGTTATAATAAAAAGTGACTTCTACAAAACTACAAAAGCTGTAGATTTTTTATTGAACTACAACTTTTGCATTATACATTTTTGCTTTAACGTTAACTTTCGCCAGAAATCGCGATTATATCATTACACCAAACTTTACTTCAATCCCTCCCCCAGGTTGCATTTTTTATTTATTTACTATAAGCCCCTGTTAATTTTTTTTTCTCAAAGTAAATTTGTTGAGCTCTCTCTACTTTTTTTGGGGGGATAGTTTTGTGCATATTAAAATGATGCCAGAAAACCTTAGACATCTACGGGGATAGTTAAAATATCGGACAAAAAATTAAAATTGTCACATCTTTAAATTTATTCCTCTTTTGAGTGAAGCTATCTTCTTGGCTGATAGGCCATTTTAATGTTATAATGAATCAATTTTACGAACTTTCAAGTCAGTTTTTAATAATTATTTTCCCTTTCCTATTTTTTTTTTTTTTTCGTGACACTAGAATTATAAATGTTTTATCTTGTTAACTGTACTGAAACTATTGGCAACACTATATGAAAATTATAAGATATTTGGTTATTAAAACATTGTAACATTTATTAATTTTTCGCATTTTATTTTTTAAATAACTATATGGAACGAATACGTTTGTTTACGTGTCTATAACACAAATTAAAACATTGCTCACTAATGGGACAGCCTGTATATAAATATTACGTATTTTTAATCACAACAATAATTAGTAAACCCGTCTAATTTAATTTTTTTTAAATAGAGTTTTAAAAAAAAACAAATATTTACCTATCATATTATTTTACTTGGAAAATTTTAAGAAAAGAAATTATACAAACTTTAATTATAATTTGATTATTATGTTAATTTAATTTTTAATTGTGTGAAATGTATTTCTATCAAATAAAAAAAAATGTTTATTAATGAACAAAATTTAAAAGAATAAAATTACTAAAAATCAAGAATTTAACAAAGAAAAAATAATAAAAAAATACCAATTATTGAAAAATCTGCAAACGAACAAAAATTTTTTTCAACCAATGGGGAAAATGTTACTATACATGATCTACTAAATATTGTTGAATATACCTTTCAGTGTTTAAATTGCCCCCTCGAATTGTATAAGCCTCTAGGGAAATAATGATACCTTTATAGGTGTCCTAACTTTTTTATTTCAATTAAAAAAAAAGCCAAACTTGCAAACATATCAATACTAAAAATATTATATATATTACTATTGGTATTAGTAAAAATCATTTAAACAGGTTCAAACAAAAAAGAAACAAAACGATAATACGGCATAAAATAAAATAAAAAAATAAATACGTATGATCTGAAGTTAGGTGGATCTTCTACCCATTTGTTTAACACATGAAAGTTTTATTTTATTAAATATGTTTATAAATATACCGCAAATGGATTGCTTAAGAAAATACGGTCAAGACTATTTATTTTCTTAAAAAAAAACAAAGTATTCCCCAGGCGCTTAGATTGTGCCCAAACTTTATTCAGCTCAGCGCAAATGAGTTTAAGCTTAAATTTAATATTTGGTGTTTTCTCTTCATCCGTCTTTGAGTTATCTTCAAAATTCGAAATTTGTATGTATATGAGTGTAAAGGAACAAAATTATTGAGAATGACATTATAAGCAACTTTTATCATGATTCCTATACTTTCCTTATTTGTATACAGAAAGGAAAGTAAAAATGTCCGTGACCGTATTTTCTTAGGCAACCCATTTGCGGTATATTTATTAACATATTTTATTTAATAGAAAAAAGCTTTCATCCATTAAACAGATGGGTGAAGGTCGATCTTGCTTGCGGATCCTGTACTAGTATAAAAGCGAAGAGATACAAAAAATCTGATTTTGCACTCCAGTGTATGTACTGAGTGGTCCATATACAGGGTGTTAGTGTATTCGACCGACAATGCTCTATCACAGAGAGCTCTTATTTATAGATGAATTTTGATAGAGGAACATGAAATCATGGGCGTCGTTTGGGTCCCCCACCCCCCGTCTAGGGGGCAGTTGCCTCCACCTGGCTTTTACGACTTAATCAACAACGCCTAAGATATGCATTACGAACAACAATTTCATAGAAATAATATTCAGGTTATTATTAATTGAAGAATATTATAGGTTGAATATATTTATTGGTTTCTGGATTCTGGATTTATGAGGTTTGAAACATGTAATAAGAGTTTTTTTTTCTCCAAAAAATATAAAAACTAATACTTGTTCACTACCGATTAGAAAATGAAAATAATAGAAAAATTATTAATCGATAATTTTGAAGCTAAATACTAAACGTGGATGGCTAACTGGAGTACGAAAGAACTTTCTACACATAATCAGCTCTCCATTAATGATATAGCGTCCAAACATTGTAAATTTTATTTAAGATTAGAGTTTTGCCTTTGATTATTGAATATGGCTGAAATGCAATCTTGTGACTTATTGATAGAAAACCAGTTTTAATCATTAATTTCTATGGGTTCTTTCGAACTAAAAATAAACAAAATATAAATTAAAATCGCAAATATATCAATTATTTTTGTTAATCCGTTTTGATTCTACATTATATAATTATAATGCTTTTATTTTGACATTATCTAACCTATTCTTCAAAGAGAACTTATTAGGCTTAGGCAACATCTTATACATTTTTTTGTAAATGGCTGCCTGTTTTATTTTTGATTTTTATTGATTATACTACTATTTTTTAGCTGAAGTTATTAAAATATATAATAATAATTAAATTTTTTCACTTGTTTTATAACTACATGTACTTTTCTTAAAACCAACATATATATTTTTTAATATAAAAATTCTATTAAAAATTGTATTGTCAGTATATGCAAATATCGTCTGTTAGTTCATAAAATAGTTGGCGCTGCTGTCACGTTCGGAGCAAATAATAAATTAAAATAGGCTGACTGGGCTATGCATGAAGAGCGAACATCGAAAAATAATCGGAGAAAACAAAAAAGAAATTATGTTTTCTGTTATCGATGTTTTTGGTAGAGAAAAAAGAAATTTAAAATTTGCGTTTTCATGGTGTTTTTTTTTGTGTTCGTCGACGTGTTTGAGAGAGTTTTTGTATCTGTATAAATTTTTATTTTTTTATTATTATGTGTGCCTGTGTCTTCTTGTCGATATTTTTCTTTTATCTCACACCTTCTGTTTGTTTTTTGAAAATGTCTTTTAAGTTTATTGTTTTTTTTTTTAGTTTCTGTCTTTTTTGTTGGGTTATTTTATTTATTAAAGACTTGTTAATTTGTATTGTTCTTTTACTTTTCATTTTCTTTGTTTTTCAACAAATAAACATGCTAAATTTTTTCAAAATTTTGCCATTTCAAATAGAATTTTGTAACGACGCTCATGCATGAAATACTAAAGATCTTACACACACTGTAAAAAATTTGACACGTGCTTACTAGATTACAATTTAAAAATATTGAGTCCCTAAGAGTGATTAAAAAAATATTAATAAAAAATAATATTTTTCCAGTGGCGTAAAAAATAGGGGGAAAAATTACCATTAACCTTAATAGCGTGTCACTGGTAAAAAAAAATTAAAAGTTTATGTCCAAATATTACTTTAATAAAAAGCATGTTGGTCACCAAATTTGAAATTAATATTTGAAGGCGTCTTTGATTTATGACAAATTTTAAATTTTGATTTTAAAATTTTAAAACTTTGTATATCGATAACTAAGCCCTTTAAGGGTCTATGTTACCATAATAAAATTTATGAATTAACGAGAGCTCTCTGGGGTAGAGCGTTGTCGGTCGAATATACTGTATATAACAACGTGTATATGGAACAAATTAATTTCTGTTATGTATTTTTGGGTAAAAAAAAAAACTGATGTGTCCAACACATGACTTTCCTATCTATAAGGAAATATTCTTAGGTAGTTCTAATTATGGACGTATCTGTGTCTGGCTAAATGGCAATGTGCCTATGCAAAAAAAAATTGACAATTTATACACCAATATTGCCCCGTCCTGCACCGCCTCTGAAATATAAACACCCCCTAGAAAAGTTTAAATAAGAAAGGGAGTCGTGTATTACCTTGTTTGAAAGTTTATTTTTCTCTTTAGGAATATATAAATATGGTACAATCATAATTGAGAAAATTAATTTTTGAAAATATAAAATATTGATGCCTTATCCATCTTAAAAATTTACATAGAATGAAGTCAATTAATTATAGTAAAACAAATTAAAAAATACACTCTAAATATTTTGTACCATTATTTGCTTCTTTCTACGTTAACTTTTGTAATGGAGACATTATCATAATTTCACATTTTCAAAATCAATTTTCTTTGTTATGATTTTACAAAATTTGAAAAACTTTACACTGCTAGAGAAAATTAAAAACGCTTTCAAACAAGGTGCCACACAACCTCCATTCTTATTTAAAATTTTCGAGGAAATGCTCTTAATTCAGATGGGGTGCATACTTGGAAAGTAATAATTGTTTTCCGAAACACATGTAGTGTCCGATACAACCAAGGAACTTTTATTTACTTGCATAAAAAACTAAAATAATTGAAGACACAAGTGGATAAAGATGTCATGTCGCAAAAAGATTATTTCGAGAAAAACAAGTTTAAAGTTTTACAACTGCATTATATGGAATATGGCTCATGACACCTTCCTATCTGATAAATATTCGTTAGTTAATAAAATTGGAAATCGGAACTATCGTAAACAAAAGATATAGTATATTTTAATTATATTAGACCATAAAAATCATTTTTTAAAAATGTGACATGACACCATTATATCCACTTGTCTTCAAATACAAGTTTTAGTCTTAAAGTTAAAATTTAAAAAATATATATGTGACTTACCAATCGTAAGATTAAATATCAAATTTAAATTTACACAATGTGCAGTTAATGATAACACTTACGTATAAAATAAATTATTTAATTTTTATTATTGATATCAAATATTATTTCATTTAAAAATTCTACTATCCGAAATAATTTGAGAATACTGATACGAACGTTAGTTTTTATGAATGTTTTTTGTGTTCTGTGTATTTTAATTTACTCAAGGCCAAGTTTTGGAAACCATGATCTTACCGAACGTAAACGAGATATAACGAATCATTTTTAAAGGCGCTACTTTTAAATATTTGCTGTAGGAGACTTTTATACAAAAAACGTTAGTAAATAAACCGTTTTAAAATAATACATATTACTTTAGTTTTAAAACGGAAAATTAAACATTTAAAACGATGAGTGAATTTTGTTTTAATATTTTTTACAAATAAACGGTAATAAACACAAAACATGTGATAGTAGTTTGTACAATAATAGTGGATATGTTGGATACGGACAATACATTTGAGTTGTACAGTATATCCTTTCTACGACCCACTATCAAAAATCTACAAATTTTAAAAATTACTTTTGGGTTTAATAATAGATACATAGATAAAATAACAAATTTTTTTCGAGAAGACAATATTTACTTTGTTATACAGGGTCTTAGAATAATCGAATTAACTCAGTTGGATGAAAAAAATTAAATTGTTAACAAGACTTTGATAAGTGTAAATGGAGTAATAAATGCAATCTGGGTATGGGGGATTGAAGTAAAGTTTTAGGGGGTTGAAAAGGGGTGAAAATGGTATTATCGCGATTTCCGGTAAAAGTTGATATCAAAAATTCATAATGTAAAAGTTTTAGATCAAGTAAAAATGTACAGCTTTTGTAAATGTCACTCTTTAACATAACCTCAAAATTTTCGATAATAATGCAAAAGTTCGCTCGATTTTTTTTTTGTTTTTCTAGAAATAATTAAAATTTGATAATATTTGTTGAAAATTATACCTTGGTGTGTCTTAAATAAGCAAAAAAAAATTAAATAAAAAAATTCAAAAAATTTGGAAATAATTTTTTTCGGTCAGAAACACTTTTTACTTTCCTGTCTGTATACAGATGAGGAAAGTATATGAATTATGATTTTCCACGGATTTTTACTTTTTGGAATTTCCTGAATCCTTTTTGACTATTTTCGGGATGATGTATGTGTGTGTCTGTATACTCGATAACTAATGAACGGATAGAGAAAAACACCAGATTTTAAACTTAATTCCGGCCTGCGGTTAACTTCTCTATAATTCAGACGACATCGATCGACGGTAGATAATTTAGCCCTTTTACAGACACATATTGCTGATGCTATGACCCAAAAACAAGACGTAATAGCAGCCTTCTTCGATATTGAGGGAGCGTTTGACTGCATAAGAAAATCTGCTATACTTCATAGGTTCCAAGAGTTTAAACTAAGTGGAAATATCTATAGTTTCGTTCAAAACTTTTTAGAAAAAAGATCCTTTAAAGTCGCAGCTAATGGAAAAATATCCTCACCCCATAAACAACTTAATGGAGTACCCCAAGGCTCTGTCTTGAACACAACTTTAGTTATTTTGGCAATCAACGACTTAGATTCAACTTTTCTTTCGCCAGTGAAGTACGGGTTGTATGCTGATGATCTTGTAGTCTACTGCCGGGGAAAAAACACCAAATCAACATGCCGTTTACTACAAACTGCCATTAACGACCTCAGTGCATGATCCCAAAATATTGGACTAACTTTTTCATCTAAAAAAACCAAAATCATCAAGTTTAGTAGAAGAACCACCAGTGAAATTCCACACCTAACTTACAACGATGTCCCCTTATCTGTCGTCAGTCACCATAAAGTTTTAGGACTAACCTTTGACTCAAGGCTGTCTTGGGACAAACATATACAAGATATCAAAAGCAGCTGTATGAGAAAACTCAACATACTAAAATCTCTATCTCATTTTCAATGGGGGTCTGAAGGGGATGTATTACTTACAGTCTACAGATCTCTGATACGGTCCAAATTAGACTACTGCAGCATCATTTACATGACCGCATCAAAGACTAGCCTAAAAAGCCTTAATACTGTTCATAATACTGCTCTTAGGCTATGCATTGGTGCTTTTAGATCAAGTCCTTTTCAAAGTTTATACTGTGAGGCCAGAGAACCCCCACTTTGGCTAAGACGTCAACACCTTCTCCTCTCATATGCAGCTAGTGTATCTGCCAATCCACAAAATCCAGCATATTCGATACTCATTCAATCAAATCACATAGTACCTAACACACAATCGAGTAGAAGAGCTCAACCGCTACCTAATATTCTCAAAGCCCTACTGGATAATTTCGATGTTTCCAGAACTACCCCTTTATCTATTTCTGCAATTCCACCATGGACTAAAAAATTACCACACATAAATACTTTATTAAGCATATTAAATAAGGCTGAGACATCACGTAAAATAATCCAACAAATATTCCTAAGTATCATCCATAAAAACAATTTCAACACAATTCTTTTTACTGATTCCTCTAAAAATGAATCAGGTGTTGGTAGTTCTGTTGTCACATCCACTAACATCAATAAGTTCATTAAACTTCCTTCCACATGTAGCGTACACACTGGGGAACTATATGGCATATTAGAAGCATTCCGGATGTTAACATCCAATGATCGTCATACTTCAATCTGTACAGACTCACTTTCATCGATCCACTCAATTAAAGAAGCTTTCTCGGAACACCCCTTAGTTAAAGCAATTCATGACACCTATTCCAACCTCGTGACAAATGGAGTGTCCGTCACTATCATTTGGATCCCGTCTCACGTTGGACTTAGCGGTAACGAAGCAGCAGCAGAAATGTAAAAAAAAATAAAAGTTGTTTGTGATATCATTCTCTATATTTCTTATTGTTATGTGAAATTATGCACCCTGTGTAATGTCTCTTAGCCCAAAAATTCAGATTTCATCCGAAGTTTTCTAGCGGACACTCAGTACATATGAAAAACGAGCCATAATCAATATTTCAGTTCTTTCAAAATACAGGGTGTCCTAAATAAGTGATCGATTTTAAATGTAAATGCACAGCTTATTAATTGCTCTTAAGAGATGGGGTTTTCACTAATTGCTTTCGTTTATTCAAAAGTTTTTTTCAAGTTTGTTCACATTTTATTACATCAATACAGGGTGATCCACTAAAATTGGTTAATCGATTATTTTCGATTTTTCAAAGGTATAATTTGTTTTAAAGTACAAAAAATAGATTATATAAAAATAATCTATTGATCGAATATAATCGGTTATATTATTTAATCGATAGTTCGGTTATTTTTTAGAAAAAAATTAAATCAATTTTAAAAGTAATATGAAAAAAGAAAAGGATTATTTGTAAATAATCAAATATTTATTTTTTTTTGTGGAAAATCGATATATCG
>OV651814.1:105363714-105369707 GCA_927349885.1 Psylliodes chrysocephalus
CCAAAAATCATTTACACTTACGCGGATGAATACGGCTTTTTTATTCCGTTACTTTCATGATAAATAATTATTGCGAAGATAAATAAACAACACCACACTAGATCAACATAGCAAAACAAACCACAAAGCGATCGTCGGATGGACTAAGGGCTGACTGTGCTGCGCCCGCCAACGGCGCCAACTATAAATCCAATACTCCGCGACATACACGTTGACGTCGGTAATTATACGGCAATCGTCCAGCGATTCGCTATGGGCTGCTAGCATGGTATAAAAAATAAAAGGTAGGATATCATCAGTATCAAAAATAGGACGGCCACGCGCATTACGTCACACGTAGAGTTTCTATAGGCGCGAATTTAAAAATACTGACGAAGTGTGAGGAAATTTAATAAATATTAAGAATACTATTTTAGAAATTACTTTAAATATCTACGTATATTATTATGGGATAGTTAAGGAAAGAACTATAAAGGAACATAAATGCAAATACATACATAAAAGAAGTATTTATTTGAACAGTTTTTTTCCTTTTTTTTTAATGATCAATTTTGGTTATACAAATTCGACTTGTAAAGAACAGTTTTTATAAACAGGATACTGAAAAAAATATCATTGCAACTCGAAACTGGGGATCCTGGTAATAGTTTCGCATCTGGGTATGCCGGAAAATTTTACCGTTTTACTTATTTACTTGCATTATATTACCCAACTGAATAAAAATAAATTTTAAAAAATATGTGTTTTCATATAATATAATGCAGACATTTATATAATACCTATGAAAATTTATCTCCAGGGTTACAAGCCACTGCAAGGGCTGCACCAATTTGCTTGGAAAGGAGGGTAGAATTGCTTATTTAACATAATTTTTTTTAATAGAAGGCTCATGGATATTAAGAATTTTAATCTATGGAACGGCATGCTCCCCTGAGCCTCCGCTGGAGCTGCCCTTGGGCCACTCCTCACTTCTGACTAAGCTCTTACTGTCGAGGAAAACGAAAAACCATAATATCTTTCTTGAATCATTTGCTTTAATTGTTACTGTTACATCCGTACCGCAAGTTTTCAATATTTTTTACTAAAACCACTCACAGAGAACAAAGTTTACAACATAATATAATACAAATATTTGTTTAATATCTCATAAATCACTATAAACGACTCACAAATTGCTGCAACATGCATCTGTCACATGATATTTATTTCGCGTCAACTCTACTAACTCTACGCATGACGTCAGCGCCGCCATGACACCATGCGCGATATCCCCCCCTGTGCTGCTAGTACTACGCCGATACAATAATTATAGCGCGCATTTGTTATGATAGAGAAAAACCGTATTATTCGTATTGTACAAGTCAGGCTCGTCCGTAGTTAATTAAATTATTTGCTCATAAACTTAATTATTGCATGTATTTATGTTTGACTCTTTTATTGTTTATAAATTTAGGAGTTAAATAAAATTACTGATTAAGTATATGAAAATATTAATTTGCAGATGACTTCTACTACTTCACAGGGAAGGGGCGTCCCAGCGCCCTCCCTCACCAGCAGTCACTTAACTAAATCCTATTGAGTAATGAGAATGAATTTCACTTGATGAGTTACTACATGCACATCTGCATGCGTTGAAAAGGGACTTAAAGCTTGGTAAACATCCTATTAGGCATATTTGAAAATATAATGAAATAATAAATATCCTTTTATACTAAGAATTTAAAATGAACAGCAGAACATATTATATTATCAATTTATACTTCAAAACATATTATTGTCGAACCTGTACTCATACAAGTCTAAGGTCATTTTGCTTTAACTATTTAGGCAGTATTTCACGAGTCGCGATTTGATTTCTGGGTGCTTATTCTTGAAATCGGGGAGTGAGAAATATTGAGAGAAAATTCTCACTTTCTACTCCTTTGTAAAAATTCGTATTCTTGAAATCAAATTCACCAAAATTGATGGAGAATTTTCTCTCAAAACTTTCTCCTACTTTTAGGTAGAGAGAAGGAAAATAACGAGAGAATTCAATTCACAAACATGCGCAGTGCTTGTCAGAAATTAAATAAAAATCAAAATATTAATATAACCTCATTGATGTTGTTAGTAGTTTTCAGGTATATTTATACATTTGCGCTATTTACTTTCCCTTTAAAATGGATTTAGACGCGAAAATAATAAGAATAATTTTTATTCAATACAGATACATTTTAGACAAATTGACAAAATGGAGCAACAACTTCTTTAGTTATAAAAGGTAGCAGTGTACACTATAATACTCCCCTTTTCCAATAGTAATAACATCTTTTTAAATTTGTTTGTACTTTGACTCGTGTTTTTAAAATGATTAATTATTTAGGAAAGTAATTGGTAGGTCCCTACTTCCTACAATCGTAGAGTTTTTAATTGTAAATAAAGACGCTTTAAAACTAAACATTTAGAAAAGTATTACTTGAATTATTACCAAGATATTTGAAATTTTAGTTTGATAATTATTTAAAACATTTAATATTATTTTTAATCAACAATAGTATTTTAAAATGTGTACACGTGAAAAAGTCAAAATTCCGTTGTCAATAAAAAGAAATCATAATAACCTAAATTCTTAAAATGCCAGAAGTGACATTTGCTGTCAAAAGCTCGTAGTTTCTAATTGGTCGGATGATCTAAAACGATCTGACAACTCTGTGTTTATTTTTACCATCTACTTTCTCCTCCCTTAGCTTTCACGTTATTTCAAGAATACCAATTTTTTGGGAAAGTGAAAATAAAGTGAATATATTCCCCGGGGAGTTTCAGTTTCTCTCGTTTTCAAGTATACGCACCCTAGTGAGATAATTGCCTTTAAAACTGCTTAGCTACATTTAACGAACTCTACTGCATTTTTAAATTTTAAAAATTTATAATTCCTAATATATTATTTTCTTACAATATATAATCATCATCCACGGGATACATGGCATTGGCGAACATGAAATCTTGCCAAATTAAAATACCATATTCATCGGCTAAATCATAAAAATAATCAGACTCGTAAACTCCTCCACCCCAAACACGTAACATATTCATGTGTGACTCTTTGACTGTTTCCATTAGAGTCTTTATTAAATCGCGATCCTGCCCTCGTTCCGGTAAAATATCTAAGGGAATTTCGTTGGCTCCTTTCATGAAAATAGGTAGTCCATTCACTTTAAAATAGAAAGTAAGACCACCTCCATGACCTAAAATGAAAATCAATCTGTTATTGATATTAAAAAAATATACTGATGTGAAAATATTGACTTATAGGTCTACTCACCGAGTGACTCTTGAATAACTTCTATAGTTCGAAAACCAACCCTTACCGAGTTTGTACTTTCATCCCCATATTTTGATTTGTACTTGGCCCATAATGTGTATAGTTCTTGTCCTCCATAACCGTTTGGCCACCACATGTTTACTTCTTTCTACAATATTACTATATTTTATTTCAACACCAAGAAAATTAATAAATATAATTGAAATAATCAAAGAAAGTAAACATAGTACAAGTGATGAAGGTACATTATTATAAAAAAATCTTCCTAAGATTAACCCCTTACGAGTGAAACCCTGTCACGAAGCGATTTACAAATGAAGAATGATAATACCATTTGGCTTAAAGAAAAGGAGGCCAGGAATCGCATCCACTATAATTTAAAACCCAACATCATATTGTTGTGTGAGTGATTTTTAACTAGTCCGACCCTGATATCTGTTTACGCCGTTCAGCAGCGCGTCTGTGTTCCGCTTTCGCTGTCCGCTTCGAGACTCGAGAAGTTACTGGAAGGTTCTTTAAACGCGAGTTGACTCATAGAGGAACGATTTTTAGAACGTAAACTAGCATCGAGATTCTTTGAGACAGGACTGGCTTTTTTATGTCATTATATTTTTGAATAAAAATGGATAGTAAAGATAAATTGTTAAATAAATATAAATCAGGGTAGTTTTGAATACAAATAAATTAGTCATAAAATAAGTTGGTATATTTAGTGAATATAAATCATAGAAATAGTATAGAAAGCCAATTCCATATATCAAAAATGAAACCATAAAGAGAAAATAGTCTGTCGAAGCTGATTCACACATAGAAAAACTAAAACAGAAGGTTTGAATAATAGGCGGGAATTGTTTCCTTGTTGGTAGTTTATCATATCGCGCTGCACGCGCTGCGATCACTAAATATAAAGCCGTTTTTACACCCATATAATAATTAAAAAATGAATAAATATTAAAGAAATCAATAACTTTACTAATGCAATCTCTTAAATATCACTTTAATACAATATATGATCAAATACGGGGATAATTATTATAAATATATAAAGTTAAAGCTAAATTTGAATATTAAGAGGTTGTGTAAATCTGGCTTTGATAATAAATTAGGTTATGTTGCACTAAAAAATGACAGATGTTCTTAAAAAATGTAGGTGAGTAAAATTTAATTAATTATTTTAGATTTAAGTAATTTATAGCTGTAAAAATATACTGAGGTTCTAAGGATGTCATTAACTTATAATGCCTTCATCAAATTTACTTACAAACATAAATGTAATTGGTGATGTTTTGATTAAACTATCTTTTTCAAATATAACTTCAGCTAAAAGAAAGCTAGAATTTTTTAGTGATAAAATTGAATGTGTCGAGAAACCTTTAATAGAGAAACCGCGTGTAAGAAATGGGAAGTGTGTATAGGCAATTTACGAGCAGGTATTGTAGAACCTCATCATAGGTTTACACCTTTAAAAGAATATGATAAAAAAGCATTTGATTTATGTTCAAAAAGAAATTATTCAATTTTTTAGGTACTATTTATAAATATTTTTATCAAATACTACCCAAATATGGACATATAGAAAGCAGTGTTAAAAAATTAATTTTATTTTACGAACATGTTAATTTTTCATGGTTCGCTTACCAAGAAAGAGCATAAATCAGATGAAATTGTTGAAAATGTGTGTACCTTTTATTATAAAAAACTAAATATATTTCTAAGCAAATAAAAAACAATATAAACCTATGTTAATTATTAATTTTAAGATACACTGCACCTTTATTATTTTGTTTTAGATATCCCTGGGTATGGAGACTTTTGCAATGGGCATTGCAACTAAGCTGGACTGAAATAGATGGATAGATGGGTAAAAAGATAGAAGAGTGGTACAGTGCCAGAGTTGCCTAACCAATAAAACTTCAAAACAACTGGTCTTCGTTTATGTTTAGGCAACTCAATAGAGCTTGAGAACATTAATGGATAAAAGAGTCAGAAAAAAAATGTTTGACTAAGTGGGTTGCATGACCATTCATTAAAATTTATTTGCCTGATAAACTTTGACAGAGATTTAGAATAAACAATTTAAAGTTTTTGTAAATTGGACAATCTTTTAATTTTACATATTTTATTATATTAAAATTGAATTTATCAGGGAAAATTAATTGACTTAGTAAGTAAAATTAAGATCAAAATGTAGGTATAACTTTTTTTTATTAAATTAATTGTAAATATTAATTATTTTGTTTTCTGTGAAAAATTACCTATATTTTATGTAATAATATGTCAATACTAGGGATTTTTAAAACAATAATTATATTTATAGATATGACTGTTTTGTTTTTTAATTTTTTTGCAATTATATTTTTTTTAAATTCGTACCCAGTTTTTGTTAATAGTAAAATAATTGTCACATTGTTATCTTACATTTATATTCTGCAATAATTTTTTGTGTGTTTATTGTGAATAAGATGTTTAATATAATGAAATGACATAAATACCTATTCTAAATAAAATAAAGTTATTAAAAATGTTTTTATTTTTCATTTAAAACAAGTGATATTTTCCGTTTTTCAGCGTTTACTTGCAATAAAAATTCATTTTACTTATTGTTTTAATTATTGTAAGTAAAAGCTGTAAAACAGAAAAATGTTACTTGAAATTGCTTCAAATTTCCTAAATTTTGAAGCCCGCCATTTTT
>OV651814.1:105370207-105411207 GCA_927349885.1 Psylliodes chrysocephalus
TGCGGTTTGGAATTGCCGCAAAATATTCCTACAACAAAAGGTTGGAATTTAATACTATTTACAATACGTCCTAAAATTGGCCAGAATTGAATATTATTACTGTGAAATAATGGAATACCATCTATATTGAAACTTAATTTAACTTTATTGTCTGGAAATATATCTGCCACTACAGGGCAAAGAGATAAATTTCTGAACAAATTTTCAAGAATTCCAAAATGAGTATATTCACCTGTCTCTAAAAGTTTAATTATTTGGTTTGTTGGTGTTTTAAGTAAAGACCTACAGTCCATAGGCAATTCAGGATGACTTGGCGATAAAATATGTAGTAAACTGGTAAAAGCTGTCTGAGTTATGTTATGACCAATTGCCCACTGCACTAATTGTTTTTTTAACTCTGTAGAAGTCATGAAACTATTTTGTGGTAAGGCAACATTATGATCAGGGATGATAAGATTTGAATGATTATAGAAATCATCCTGTATAGAAGTATTTTCAGATTCAGAACTACTTTGGAGATATTCTAAATTTAAATTGTCCAATATATCATTATTTAGGCATGTTGTGAATGATCTTTTTTGTAACAATGTGTCATTATTTGAGAAAGACGTAGAAGCTTGTTCATATGTCAAAGTATCATTTGAGTTGTTAGTTGAAGATAATAAGTTTTGAACTTCAACTTGGGCTCTGCGATATATTTGTCTTTTGCCAATAACATTTTCTTTTGAACAGAACATTTCTTATACAATTAAAAAATAAGGGCTTATTGTAAAAACGTGATAAGCCACACTTTTTAAAATAAATGCATTTTTACTTCACGACAATAAAAAATAAGGTTACAAAAGCTTGAAACAAATGGAAATTCTCCAACAAATAGCCTAATTAGCCGAAAAATCAAATTGCACTTTAACAAAGTTGCAGTAGTTATAGAAGTTTATTTTAAACTTTGAAGATGTGTTTCCTTAATAAATTATTGTTGTGGCTTGACGTTATTCCAATAAACCCTTCAAATATAGGTACATTCAATTATTTTTTTTCTTATTGTAGCGCTGCGGTGCATGCTTTAGCCATACTTTAATTACAGCCTCCACTTCTGAGCTAGTTACATTCACAGTTTTTTTTACTGCTCCTGCATAAACAGAAACAATTAACTTTCTTGTAAGTGTAAAAATAAAGCAATATACTTACGTATGATAGCATCACTTAGGACGAGTTCGCTAAAGGCTCGCTTTTCACGTTTTCCTCGAAAACTAAATGATGTTCCTAGCTCATCTGTGAGCATATACTTCAAAATCCTATTTGTTTTTGAAGTATAATCTTTACCTCCCAATGAGGACAGGTAGGTCACCTTAAAAGGTAATATAATTTATAAAATAAATAAAAACAAAATGAAAAATATCAAAATTTTATTATATAAACTATTGGTTTTAAATTTTGTAGATAGACAAATTAATAACTTTGACTTACCAATGCAGACAGGTTATTATCTGCTTTTAAAAATATTTCCAACTCTGTTATCTGATCTATATCTTTAAGAGGCACAGCCACTGGCAGATTGCATTCTATATTTGCTGCTTCTGGAACCTTCTTATTTAATTGTGTGATTATTATATTATTCTGTTCTCTTACTTGGTACAAGACAGAGAGTACCTTGTCAAGTCCTAAAAAGGAAAATAACATTAGGTCTCATAATTTATATTATTATTATTATTATTATTATTATTATTATTATTATTATTATTATTATTTGAGCAGGGGCCATAAGACCCATAAGCCCATATTAACTGAATATAAAACAATATTACTAAAAACTAAATCAACAACAGGTACAACCGATGAATAAACAATGAAACAAATGAAATGTTAATTAAAAAATAGAAAATTATCAAGTTCGTTCTTGAAAACATTGACAGATGGAGCATTTACAACATTCTCCGGTAGAGAATTCCAAGTGTGGAATATTCGATTAAATAAAAAATTTTGCCTCGTTTTCGTAAAAAATTGTTCTTTTTTCAGCTTCCATTTATGGCCACGTAGTCGATTTTCACTGTCCACGATGAACATACATTTTAAATTTCCAAAATTATATTTTAAAATACGAAAACAAATTATCATGTCACCCCGCAGACGGCGATTTTCAAACGTTTGTAGTTCAGCCATATGTAGTCTCTCTGCGTAATTAGGTCTCATACGTCCGAAAAATAGTCTGGTTGATCGGCGCTGAACATTTTCAAGAATATTTTTATCCCGCACTAGTTCCGGACACCACACAGCTCCGCAGTACTCGATAATCGGACGAATGTATAATTTATACAGCCGGATAGAATTTTGAAAAGACACTTTTGCGAATGTTTTCTTTAATAAGTACATTTTCGTGTTCGCCTTTTTTGACACTTGAAGAACGTGCTCAGACCAGCTGAGATTTTCAGTAATTATAACACCTAGATCATTGTAAGATTTAACTTTATTTAACGTATGACCGTTTAGAAAATAATTATGACGAGGATTATTTTTACCAATATGGAGAACTACACTTTTGTTTGTATTTAGAGGTAGCATCCAATCTGAGCACCAGTTATAGATGGAGTCAAGGTCATCTTGAAGCTGTTGGAAGTTCAGAGACGGGTCACTAAATATTTTAGTGTCATCTGCGTAAAAAATATTGTTGCACTTGATATGGAATTGAAGGTCACTGGCATATATTATAAATAAGAGTGGACCCAGAACTGATCCCTGAGGAACCCCACTCAAGACTGGTCTTTCAAATGAATGCGAATTTCCAACTTTAACACAGTACTTTCTATCAGTTAAGAATGACTCGATCCATTTAAGTAAATCACCACGTATACCAAGGTGTTCTAACTTATGTAGTAATCTTCGTTTCGGCACACGATCAAAAGCTTTCGCAAAATCCAGGTAAATAATGTCTATAGGTTTTTTCCTGTCTAATGAAATTGTCCACTCATTTACACACCAAAGCAAATTGGTCATGGTTGATCGCCCTTTTACAAATCCATGTTGCTGTTTGGGAATGATTTCTTCGGCTAAGAGAAACTGAGAAACGTGCTCTGTTATTATGGATTCCATAACTTTACAGATTATGGGTGTGAGGCTGATTGGGCGGTAGTTATTAGAGTCTAGTTTGTTTCCTTTCTTGAAAATGGGTGTTACAGAAGCTGTTTTCCAGAGAGAGGGTAATGTGTGTGTATTAAAAGACAAAGACATTATAATAGATAAAGGAACTGATATGGTATTAGAGCATTGTTTTAAAAATAGAGAAGATATTTGATCTAGACCTGGAGAGGAATTGTTTTTTAATTTTAAAAGGTGACGTTTGACAATTTCAGGAGTAAAATTGAGCCGTTCTAAGGAAGAATGGATTCTTTCGGGTGAGATATCTGGTAACTGATCCTGGGGAGGTTCATTGGTGAAAACTTTTGTGAAGGTATTAGCTAAAAGTTCAGCCGTTTCGAAATTATTTTGGCAGGGACTTCCATCTTCTTTGTTTAGTAAAGGAATAGATACTTTTGATGACAGCGAAGATCTAATATATTTGTATAATTTTTTACAGTTTTGGCTGCATGCTATTGACTCTTCATATTCTTCTCGGGCCTCATTTATAAATTTCTTTAGGTCCTTGGAAAAATTTTTGTGATATTCTAGATCGACAATACTATTTGACCGCTTATATTTACGCCATAATTTACTTTTATGTCTAATCAAGGATATTAGTTCTCCGTTGATCCACGGTTTTAATTTATTTTTATAAAACACCTTCTTTTTAGAGTATTGCATTTTATGAGTAGCAATAAAAATTGCGAACTTATTCCATACTTCTTCCAGATCTCCCGAGTCCCCCAATGTTTCTATCCAGTCGATGGTAGATAAATGACGATTTAAGTTATCGAAATCGATGATTTCATAAGATGAAGTATGATCTTTGTGAGATGGGTTCTCTATGTTAAACTGTATACGACTTATGATAACTGCATGATCCGATATTCCTATCGGAGATTGAATGATAGGGTCAGTTAATAATTGTTTATCATTTACAAATAACAAATCTAGCGTGGAAGGAATATTGTTGACTCGGAATCGTGTTGGATCTGTTATAAGTTGTTGTAAATTAGAGCTTAGAACAAAGTTCAAAAATTTATTTTTTGAATTTACAACATCACTTGGAGTGAGAGTAACTGGCCACGAAATATCTCGGAAATTGAAATCACCAATAATAATGACATTTTCTAGTGAATACAGATATTCAAGTTTTTCAATAAGGATTGTATCTTCAGCTAGTTGAGAGTCTCCGGGACGATAAATACAGACTAAATGAAGAGTAATAGAGCTAGAATAAATTTTAAAAAACCTAATAATTCCATATTAGGGACACTAATGTCAAGAGGAGTAACAAAAAAATGTTGTGTAATATCTGATGATAAATAAATACAGACACCTCCACCGCGACGGTCTCTTCGATCGCATCTGTATAGAGAATAATTCAAAATATCATACATAGAATCAGAATCATTATAAGTTAACCATGTTTCTGTGATAAGAATGATCTTCGATTTTAAATTTTGTACAGAGCATAATAATTCATTAAATTTAGAGTTGAGGGTTGCCAAGTTCGTATATAAAAATAGCCAGTCGTAAAAACAAAATTTATCGAGATTATTGACGAAATTTCACGATCTTTGGGACACCATGTATATATTTTATAGTTAAGTCCTGCTCTCCATTATTTTTCTTTAACTCAAGTTCGGTCCTTAATTCTTTTAGGCATTCAATTTGATTTGGCGTTTTATCATCGATAATAGTTATAAATTATTTACATTTACAACAAACTGAGAATAAGAAAATAAAATTAATTATTATTGTTTAATTACCAATACTGCTATTTGTTGTAGTCGGGGATGATCTAACATGACCAATGTTTGAAACAGTACTCAAGGGGTGAAACTTTGTTCTACTATCTGAAGATGGAATAGTAAATGTGTTTGTTTCACAAGATATATCTAAAAAGCACATAAACATGTAACTTCCATAATTTTAATGTTTACGTAATAATTATAGAAGTACATTATACAGTATGTTTCAGAAAGTTGGCAACAAATGGAAAATTTATTTATTATTAATTTCACATAGAAATCAGTAATCAAGAATTAAATTTCTAAAATATTTGGTGATAATACAGGGAAAATAAAAAATACTGATTTATGTTGAACAAAATGGCATTTGAAAATATTATTAGGAATTAAAAATTATGACCAAGTTTATATTCATGGCCTTCTAATAATAAATTAATATATTTAAAGTAAAAAAATATTTTCTTTGTATTACTAAATATTTAAAAAATAATTTACAAATTTGATTCTTGATTTCTATGTAATGCAGAACTATTTATGAAGAATATTGTTTTTTGTAAAATTAATTATTACAAAAAAAAAATGTTTAATTACCAACACTGCTGCTGTGTGTTTCAATTGAAGATGATCTGCCAAATTCAATGCCTGAACCAGAATGACAGCTTAAAGGGTGAAACGTTATCGTTTTATTAACTGTAGATGGGGTAGAAAATGTGGAGCTTGAGGGACTATATGTGGTTGTAACACAAGAGATTTCTAAAAAATACATAAAAATGTAACTAAATACTAAAATTATGTTTATGTATTAATGGTAGAAAATAAGTTTAATGTAGGTACCTATAGCCATTTAAATAATCTTACCCTGCGAGTCCTGTAACTTAGGTAAATTCGCCTGGTTACTTAAACGTGGTGGTCTCGGTATGTGTATCCTTTTATTTCTCAACGGCTCATCTTCCTCATCATCACTACTACTAATAATTCTTCTTTTCTTTAATTTTCTCCTTATTTTAGTAGAATCATGATCTGATTCTAAATTTGAAGTATCTTCCGCTTGAATGCACTTTTGATTAGCTTTTTCAAAATTATCTGAAAAACAAAATCAGTTTTATTTACATATTGAAATTATAATTATTAAATTAGATTAGTAATTATACTTTATTTATAAATTAAAAAATGATTTTTTTGTATGTACTTATGTATTAACTTTAAAAAAAGAAGTTTTGATAAATTCAATTTATTTCAAAGCAATTTAAGAGCCAATATCTGCAGCACCCCCCACCAAAAAAATTATTTATATTATTACCTTCATAACTTTTAAAATAATATATTAGGCTCCATTATTGTGATCTTGGTTTGAGGTCTTTATTAGTCTAGTCAAATATAAAAATATATAAATATGAAATATACTGATTTAATCAGAATAAACGAAATTTTCTATGTTAGTACAATTTTCTTCTTTGTTTAGGGTACAATTTTAACAAAATTTTACAAGTGTTAATGGTTCCTCATGCCGAAGATGGAATATTAATTTTTACTTTCCAATTATGCCACTCCCAAAATTTGGTTAAAATTATATAATGGGGGAAAGTAAAAATTAATAGGAAAAAATATGCATGCCCTCTTGGGCACGTGGAACCATTAACACTTGTAAAATTTGGTTAAAATTGTACCCTAAACAAAGAGGAATTGGTACCAACGTAGAAAATTTCGTTTATTCTGAATGAAACTGTATATTTTATATTTATATATTATTATATTTGACTAGGCTAATAACAAAGAAATTATCAAAGCAATATCACAGTAATTGAGCCTAATATATTACTATTTTAAAAGTTATGAAGGTATTAATATAAACCTTTTTTTGGTGGGCGTGCTGCAGATATTGGCTCTTAATACTGATTTTTTGTTCAAATATAAATTTTAAGGTAAGTATTAAGTATTCATATCTAGTTTCAGATACTGGCTAAGCATCTATAGCACTTACCAGTTTGATACATACATCGCTTAATAGAATGCAACACCCATGATGACTCATCAATGAGAGGATTTTTTTGTTTAATTGTTCTGTTGAAAGAACCTTGGTCGGCACATGGGGGCCAAAATGCATTCTGCTTCTCTGGTGTTAACCATGCAGAATTAATAACGGACAAAGCTCCATTATCTTCCCATTCCACAACAACATAAGCCATTTCTATAAAACCAATTTAATTTTGAGTGTAAGCTACAGTTCTTAAAACAAGAGACATTAGGTTTTTTCATTCGTCCCACTGGTGTAGGAATGAACTACACCAAGGCACACCATACCTTTTGTTTGGTCCAGTGTAAAATCCACTACACCACCCTGTCGGCAATGTGGTGTCCACTGGTGGATATTTTCTCCACCAGCTATTTAGCAGGAGTAAATTACACTCGACATGTGTATCAAGAATAAGGAGGAAGTAAACTAGGTAAATAAAGGTGGTGTAACTGGTGTAATTTACACTGGTTGACACTGTACCAATAGCGAACGAAAGAACCTAATACTTATGCTAACTTAATAAAACAATAATAGGTACCTATGTCAATAATAATATGACAAAGAATGTCTATTTAAATATTTTTTTCTAATTTTGACATATTAAAGTGACATCCTGTGTAATCGCAGGGTCAAAATGATCTACTGCTTTATATAACTATATAGTTGAATACATTGCATGAACGGATAACGAAAAGTATTTTTTATTGAGAGTACAAAAAAGTCATTTTTTACCAACACATTTTTATAAACAATCTAGTCAAAAATGAAAAAGTCGAGAAAAAAATCTTGCTACACGTTGAAAAATAGTAGGTAAAATAGTTTGGGCTTTAAAGTGTAGGTATAAGTATAGCATAGTAAATAATATTAATGAATACTAAAATTAAAATAATCTCTATTTTCACTTAAGATTGTTAAAGTTAGGTTAAAAGGTTTAAAACAACATTAGGTACCTAATTAGGATTAATTATTTCAAAAGATAAATGTTTTACAAACTTGTACACGTTATTATTTTGGCGTGGGCACAATTAATTTCTATTTTCTAATGATATTTCTACGAGTGCCGTCATTTTATACTATTTCACAAACCTGGGAAAATTTTAGGAAACAGGAAATCTAATAGATGCCAAATTAATAAAGAATAGGGAAAATATAGATATAAAAATACTAAAAGGCACATACCTTATACTGGGTTGATAATCAATTTGAACAATTATTAATGCCCCGATCCCTCCACGCACGACGCAAACACATTACACTTTACACTATTACTTAGTACAACATGGCCGTTGGCGGCGTTGGCCGATGAAGCAAGCAGCAAGCAAGGATCAATTCGCGATGCCGTTGTGTCGTTCTCGTGCTTGCTCGAAACACACGAGCCATTCTCTACGGACCAATGACCACAAACAGACGCAGTCACGTGTCACGTGGTGTCATAAAATCTTTATACATTTTAAGCGCCAGATTTAAAAGTTAATAGACCTAAGAGTTTAAAAAATTACTTGTTTAGGCCCATACCATTACATAAATAAAATGTATTTAAATCACGTTTAATATAAACCTTAATTGAATAGTGACAATAAATTGACGTCACACTGACGTCGAATTTGTGACGTTAAAAAGACGTTAAAGAAGAGACGTCATAATCACGTAATTTTTTGGTAACATGACGTCGACGACCAAGAATTACCAAAAAATGTCGTCAAAATGTCGTCAGTCTGCTGCCTGGGTTTTTCCAATATTTCAAATACGGCTGCTTCCCCCATTGAACTAACTTAGACCCCTCGTAAGGAAATCAGACTAGTCTTAAATTGTTTCTAATATTATTATCTAGTTGTATACCAATTTTTAAAGTGTTAAGTTTTTCCCTTCTGTACCAAATAGCTTTTTCCAATATTTCAAAAACGGCTGCTACCCCATTGAACTTACTTAGACCCCTCGTAAGGAAATGAGACTAGTCTCAAATTGTTTCTTATATTATTATCTAGTTGTTTACCAATTTTTAAAGTGTTAACTTTTTCCCTTCAATATTCCAGCAAACGGCTGCTACCCCATTGAACTAACTTAGACCCCTCGTAAGGAAATCGGACTAGTCTTAAATTGTTTCTAATATTATTATTTAGATGTATACCAATTTTTAAAGAGTTAACTCTTTCCCTTCTGTTCCAAATAGCTTCTTCCAATATTTCAAAAACGGCTGCTTCCCCCATTGAACTAACTTAGACCCCTCGTAAGGAAATCAGACTAGTCTTAAATTGTTTCCAATATTATTAACTAGTTGTATACCAATTTTTAAAGTGTTAAGTTTTTCCCTTCTGTACCAAATAGCTTTTTCCAATATTTCAAAAACGGCTGCTACCCCATTGAACTTACTTAGACCCCTCGTAAGGAAATGAGACTAGTCTCAAATTGTTTCTTATATTATTATCTAGTTGTTTACCAATTTTTAAAGTGTTAACTTTTTCCCTTCAATATTCCAGCAAACGGCTGCTACCCCATTGAACTAACTTAGACCCCTCGTAAGGAAATCGGACTAGCCTTAAATTGTTTCTAATATTATTATTTAGATGTATACCAATTTTTAAAGAGTTAACTCTTTCCCTTCTGTTTCAAATAGCTTTTTCCAATATTTCAAAAACGGCTGCTACCCCATTGATGTTACTTAGACCCCTCGTAAGGAAATCTGACTAGTCTTAAATTGTTTCTAATATTATTATCTAGTTGTATACCAATTTTTAAAGTGTTAACTTTTTCCTTTCTGTACCAAATAGCTTTTTCCAATATTTCAAAAATAGCTGCTACCCCATTGCACTAACTTAGACCCCTCGTAAGGAAATGAGACTAGTCTCAAATTGTTTTTAATATTATTATTTAGTTGTTTACCAATTTTTAAAGTGTTAACTTTTTCCCTTCAATATTTCAGCAAACGGCTGCTACCCCATTGAACTAACTTAGACCCCTCGTAAGGAAATCAGACTAGTCTTAAATTGTTTCTTATATTATTATCTAGTTGTATACCAATTTTTAAAGTGTTAAGTTTATCCTTTCTGTACCAAATAGCTTTTTCCAATATTTCAAAAACGGCTGCTACCCCATTGAACTAACTTAGACCCCTCGTAAGGAAATCGGACTAGTCTTAAATTGTTTCTAATATTATTATTTAGATGTATACCAATTTTTAAAGAGTTAACTCTTTCCCTTCTGTTCCAAATAGCTTTTTCCAATATTTCAAAAACGGCTGCTACCTCATTGATGTAACTTAGACCCCTCGTAAGGAAATCAGACTAGTCTTAAATTGTTTCTAATATTATTATCTAGTTGTATACCAATTTTTAAAGTGTTAACTTTTTCCTTTCTGTACCAAATAGCTTTTTCCAATATTTCAAAAATAGCTGCTACCCCATTGCACTAACTTAGACCCCTCGTATGGAAATGAGACTAGTCTCAAATTGTTTTTAATATTATTATTTAGTTGTTTACCAATTTTTAAAGTGTTAACTTTTTTCCTTCAATATTTCAGCAAACGGCGGCTACCCCATTGAACTAACTTAGACCCCTCGTAAGGAAATCAGACTAGTCTCAAATTGTTTTTATTATTATTATCTAGTTGTAAACCAATTTTTAAAGTGTTAAGTTTTTCCTTTCTGTTCCAAATAGCTTTTTCCAATATTTCAAAAACGGCTGCTACCCCATTGAACTAACTTAGACCCCCTCGTAAGGAAATCAGACTAGTCTCAAATTGTTTCTTATATTATTATCTAGTTGTTTACCAATTTTTAAAGTGTTAACTTTTTCCCTTCTGTTCCAAATAGCTTTTTCCAATATTTCAAAACGGCTGCTACCCCCATTGAAGTAACTTAGACCACTCGTAAGGAAATCGGACTAGTCTCAAATTGTTTTTAATATTATTATCTAGTTGTTTATTAATTTTTAAAGTGTTAACTTTTTCCCTTCTGTTCCAAATAGCTTTTTCCAATATTTCAAAACGACTGCTACCCCATTGATGTAACTTAGACCCCTCGTAAGGAAATCAGACTAGTCTCAAATTGTTTTTAATATTATTATCTAGTTGTTTATTAATTTTTAAAGTGTTAACTTTTTCCCTTCTGTTCCAAATAGCTTTTTCCAATATTTCAAAACGGCTGCTACCCCATTGAAGTAACTTAGACCACTCGTAAGGAAATCAGACTAGTCTCAAATTGTTTCTAATATTATTATCTAGTTGTTTACCAATTTTTAAAGTGTTAACTTTTTCCCTTCTGTTCCAAATAGCTTTTTCCAATATTTCAAAACGGCTGCTACCCCATTGAAGTAACTTAGACCACTCGTAAGGAAATCAGACTAGTTTCAAATTGTTTCCTATGTTATTATCTAATTGTATAAAAATGTTTAAAGTGTTAAATTTTTCCCTTCTGTACCAAATAGCTTTTTCCAATATTTCAAAAACGGCTGCTTCCCCCATTGAACTAACTTAGACCCCTCGTAAGGAAATCAGACTAGTCTCAAATTGTTTTTAATATTATTATCTAGTTGTATACCAATTTTTAAAGTGTTAAGTTTTTCCCTTCTGTTGCTAGTGTTGTCATTTTGTCATAAATATAATAACTGTCACCAGCATATTGCCTGTCAAGAAAAATATTGACCTAACTCCATTATGTAAATTTTTACAGGATCATAGTCTCTCTGGAGGTAGTGTAATGAAATATCCCAAATTTCGGTGGAAATAGGATTTTGATAGAAGCTTAGTTATAAAACTCTAAGGTAACAAAACTACATACTTTAAATATTCTCGCTAACACATGTACAGTTCATTAAATTTCTAGAGGTGTTCGACGCCCAGACAGAGAACGCGCTACGTGTGACTAAGATAGCTATTGTACAGTCTGCTAAACAAGTTATTTTAAATAGTTTTTAATTAGTAAATAAAATTTTAAAAGTGTGGAATAGTTTAGGGATTAAATTGGTCTGATTGGACTTTCTTAGAACGTTTTTAAAAGCAGCTAAAGGGGTGGGTTGGCTCAGTGGTTAGAGTCATGACTTTGAGATCGGAAGGTCTCAGGTTCGAATCCCACCGTTGGCCGGGATTTTTTCATTTAATTTAATTATTTAAAATTAATTCTGATGCCTTGGTAGGATTCCCCACTCGACCATTCACTGTTGGGTTCTAATTAACAGTGCTGTTCCTAAAGTGGCGCTGGGAAACAGTAACAAAGCCTACACAGAACACGAGGCTAATGGCCGTAGTAGTCGACGCCGATGACACCAAAATAAAAAAAAAAAAAAAAAAAAAAAAGCAGCTAAAGATAGTATGTAGAATTGAAAATAATTATAATGCCATAAAAGGTGTTTTGGAATTCCTTTAACCTTTTGAAATTAATAATAATAATAATAATAATAATAATAATAATAATAATAATAATAATAATAATAATAATAATAATAATGACTTTATTGCTCATAATCTCACATATGATATTATATACAAATGAAACAGTAAAAAAATAACAAATAAAAATAACTTCTAATACGAGATTACATACACATAGAGCAATGGGCGACGTTCGCACTTAACTGCAAATTCGCAGAACCGCAGTTAAGTGGCGCTCTTCCACGCAACCTTTTGTATACCCTAATTAATATTAATATTTAGACCATTAAGAGTTAAAATGCCAGGGGTGATGTCCAATTAATTTTTTTAAAATTGATATTTAATAGATCCATTGAAAACATAATTTTTTATTTTACGTTTAAAAGCTAAAGTTGGTAAATACTTTATTTCATTTGGAATCGTGTTGTAGATTTTTGCTATATTATATGAAAAGCTTGCACGATATAAGGAGGTCCTGTATTTTGGTAGAGATAGATTCTCTTTGAACCGTACATTAATATTGTGTACTTCAGACCTTTTTTTAATCTTTTCGTACAAATAGGCAGGCTTTTTTGACAACATTATTTTATGATACAAAACAGAAGCATGTAAAAGTCTTCTATTATTGAGATTTAACCAACCTAAGTTCACCATATGTTGTGAAGTTGGCTGACGTCTTCTTACGCCACATATAAAACGAACACAAGCATTTTGTATTCGTTGCAGACGCTTCTTTTCATATAGAGTAAGAGCAGGACCGTAAATAACATCAGCATAATTTACTTGTGAAAGCACCAAACTCTCACATAGATTAGTTCGTGTATTTTTATTTAATAGTTGTTTGTGAGAGTATATTAATTTTAGATTTGAAAATGCTTTTTTAATAATAGTTGACACATGTTTTGAAAAAGTTAACGAACTATCTATATACACTCCGAGATTCTTTTCACATTCAGAAAATTCTAAATTATCATTTTCTATTATTATCTTTAAAGTGTCTTTAATTCTATGTTTTGCTAATTTACGACCGAATAGCATTGCCTTAGATTTTGTAGCATTAATAGACAAACAGAATTTGTTAGAAATCTCAGCTATAATATTTAACTCTTCATTTACTTTTAAGGAAGTACTTTCAGCCTCAGATTCCTTAAAGTCGATGTACAATTGTGTATCATCTGCGTAAAAATGCGAGTTCATATATTTCAAAAAGGTATGAAACTGAGAAGTATATATACAGAATAGAAGAGGCCCTAGAATTGAGCCTTGTGGCACACCCCGTGTTAGTTCAGCTTCTTTAGATAATATTGGGCCCATGAGAACTCTTTGACATCGTTCATTTAAATATGCATTGATTAATTTCAAAGAAGAGTTACTGAAGCCTATATGATGACATATTGCTTCTAGCATGCGATGGTTAAGCGTCAGAGTCAGAAAATATAAATTTTATAGGATAGCGGAAAAAACCTATAATTTTTTTGTAGGCCTTTGTAAATCGTGGAAATATTTTATATTTTATTTCTACCTTATTAAGGAAAATGGTACCTATTATTAATAACGGTTGTTTCTGAAATATTACTAAAATTTTCTAAATTTTGTTTTTCTACAAAATAATAAACTATACTATTTAGAAAAAAATTTATTTCTCTTATAATTTTATAAAAAATAACAGGGGAATATTTACATTTCTTGATCTATTAAACAAAACGATAAATTATCTCGACGAATGACACCATGTTCTAGTACGGAAGCTAGCTTTACATTTTTGTTGGTGGTTTCATGTGTTTCATATCAATTTTTTGTAATTGTAGTTTACACGTACATATACCTCTTAACACTTGTTTGCTTTATTAAAAAAGTGTGTTGTTGTGATTTACGTCGAAATAAGTCAAAAACAAATTGAAACCCCATATAAAATCAAAAAGGAGAAACGGAAAAAAATTGAGCCTGTAAATGAACACAACTCAGAAACAAAAATAGCTATCTAATAATAAAAAAATAAAATTTGATTCTTGTGCATCTTCGTTGTAAAAATAGATAATACTTTTTGGATCTTAGGTACAGATATAATTTTAATGGTCTTCCGAAAAACTTTCTTCAGTTTCCATATCAGATTCAAAATCAGTCTCACTGTCACTATTTAAGTTAATTATAAATCTATCAGTTGCCTTATCCAAAGTAACTTCTCTGTCATAAAATTTAGATTCCCACATTTTAGCATTATTACAACGAGATTGCCACTCCTCTTTAGAAAACGTATCAAAAAAGTCTTCACACAACAGTTGTACGTCTTGCCTCTTAAATGTAGTGTTGTTACTAGCTACATATTGTTTTAATGATGCCCACACTAATTCGATCGGATTAAGATCGGGATGATACGGTGGCAAACGCAAACAACTAAAACCATGTTCATTTATCATTTCTTCAATTGCATACCTCTTAAATCGTGACTTATGCAATAGCACTAAACTGTATAATTGCGTTTTGGGCATATCCTCTTCGTAAGCAATATTATGATTCCTTAACCAATCCGCATGTCAGCTTTTTTAGAAGTTGACGTTGGTGCTTTATTTACCTGGACATTATGGTAAGGAGCATTATCAACAATAATGACGCTTCTTGGAGGGAGGTTCGGAAACAGCGTTTCTTTCAACCATTTAGAAAAATTATTAAAATTCATTTCATCGTGGTAGTCTCCACTTTTGGTTCCAGATTTGAAAATTAACCGGGCATTCGGAATAAAGCCCATTTCACCTCCTGCATGGACAATAATTACAATAATCACCTTTATTAATTGGTTTCTTTAATCCCTCATTTGAATTATCACTCCAAGCTTTCTGGTGTGTGTGGGAGGCATGAATGTATGTTTCATCTAAGTAGACAATTGGACGGCCCTCTGCTCGATAACTTTTTAAACGAATCAGATAGTCTAAACGTAGCTTTTGAATATCAAACCTTTCCATTAATATTTTTCTGTTTGTTTTTGTTTTCCGCCAACGAAATCCTAGCGACTTTATTATTTTTCTTTAACTTTCATAGCTTCCTTTGTACCCTGTAGCTTCTCTAAATTTAGTCAGAATTGTTTTTAATGTTGGAACAATATTTTCCGAGATTAACATGAACAGAATAATTCTTTTTAAAATACCATTGTCAGCTTCATCTATATCATTAACTGTTTTTGGTTTTTAATGGTTTTTCTTGGTGATGAAAATTCCGATATCTCACGGTTATCGATTCTTTTTTTCTCTCCAGAAATGCGGACGACAGTGTTTTTAGATACTCCTGTGGCTGCAGTAACACGATCATTTACATTTTTAAATGGTATTGAAGGTGAATGAAAGTTTCCTTCTCTTCTCATAAACTCTATAACATTGGCTATTATTTCGCGAGATAGACTGTTAATCACGCGGCCTCTTAATTTGCTATTAAACTCCATACTTAGGTTCTATTAAACTGTAATGAGCAAAAAACACAAACGAAAATAAAAGAAATGTTTTAGCGAAATTTACATCTGACATTTACGTCTGAATAAAATAGTGAAATACTTGATGCGCAGTGTGTACTTTCATTGCGTAAATCCGTCGGCCCCGCCAACCGATGCCTCTCAGTAGTGCTTTCTCTGTCTAGCCGTCGAAAGCCTCTAGAAATTTGATAAACTGTATATATGTAAAAATTTACACAATATTATTCTGGACAGGCAATATGTTAGCAATTTGAGTTGAATTAAATCAAACACAATTTATTTTTCTTTACTCACCCCTTCTTGGCTGAACACCAGGAATCTAGTTTTGATAAATCCCTACTTGTATAATTTAAAAACTCCTCCACCTTAAGTCGGAGTGCAAGTTAAAATGTTGGTGTCCCCACTGGTTCATTTTTTCGCTAAATTTTAATGTGTTGATATTTTTCTGTCGTGATTGTCAGATGGAAACGAATATAATATGTTGATTATATTTATGGTCTCTGCATTTGATGTGCTTTGAATTTGAATATTTCATCGTTTGTGGGGTAGGTACTTTATTATTGTTTTTATTATAATAAACAACGGTGGCATAGTTTGAAATCATAATCAAAGATATCGGATAATAGATACGCCTTGTATACATTACCCTTGTCCGCAACTTTTTTTTGACAGTACGCTCTTCCTATGTTGTCAGATCTCTTTCATCAAATATCAAACATTAAATTTTTATTAAAAAAGTTACTATTACCTTTAATACAATCTAATAAAAAAAAGAAATAAAGAATTGAAAGCATCAATATGAGTTTTTTATTAATTGCAATCACTTAAGACTTTTATTTAGCTATTTTTAGATGTGTTTCATATGGGAATAATAAACATTCTGGTATAAATCCTTTAAGTTTGGCAACCTAAAACATTTTGATGATGTTGTCAAAGTGACAGATGAAGTTTTATTGTGATATTTTGTGGTTTTTTGTAGTTTTTAAGAATAATTTAAACCCTAAACATTTTAATAAGGACTTTTACAATGGGGACGAAATGTATAGTGTGCCGAAATACGCAGAATAAGAATGTTATTCGGTTATTTTATAAGTAAGATTATGTTAACATAGACGTAGGAATATACAGGGAATAAGGCTTAATTTATTTAACAGTATAAAGGCATTTAGCACTAGCATTGTTTATTTAAATAATAATGTTCTATATTTTCTGATCAGGTTTCCTAGAGAAATTATTCAACGTAGAATTTGGCTGCAAAATCTATGCTTGGTGGAGGAAGGCATTATGAAAATAAAAGAAGTCTTAGTATGTTCTGACCATTTTTGTATGGCAGATATTTATGAAAATTTAAGTGGTAGACACATCATAAAATATAATGCTACACCTATCAAGTAAGTACAGTATTTATTATGGGTATTTTTATAATATGTAAGCTCTAAAATTATATAGAAATCATCACATTTTACAGAATTTTGGGAGAGGTAGTTGAAGAGGTGAAAAATGAAGAAGAAAAGCTTTTTTTAGTGCAGTTCGTAACAGATATGGCTTCAATAACAATCCCACATGCAGATTGTTTGAAAATTATTATAAAAAATTATTAATTCATAATGAAGTACAGTCAAATAAAACTGCCAATGCAATTGTCTTAGATGGCAGCAGCATCTTGGATTGTAGCAGCACTAGTAGCAAAGTTGCGTTAAATTTAAAATGTTACGAATCAGACACTGAAGAAAATTTGGAATTTACAAATGAGCTTCGTGACCATGATTACCTATCTATATATTTTCTGATTCAGAATGTAGTTACTTATATTTTTGGTTTTATAGTAAAATCTTTAAAGAAAAAGATTCACTGTAAACAGTGTTCTGCAATTTTAGAAGGAGATTACAGTTTATCAAAACTGCAAAATCAAAAAACTTACGGAAAATTATAAAAAGCTTTTAAATTTGTAGTTTGTAGTGAAGCTGAAAAATGTATAAAAACAGTTTCAATGAACATACACAGTAATAATATTATTAACATTGCCAATATAAAATGTAAATTAGTAAATAGTTCTATGAGATATTTGCCTTCAAATATTTTCTTTTTTCCAACTATATTTTTGATTTTGAACTACTTAATGATCATTGCATTAGTGTCACGAGGCTCATTTTAGATAAATATATAGACATTCGACTTCATCATTAATTTAATAAATTAAAATCTGTTAATAAAGCCAGAGTGAGAAGTTTACTTACAAAAAGCATTTTATTTCAGAATCAGAAATTTTTACTTTTAAATATTTGTTTTTATAATTTTTTGTCTAGTTTTAAGTAACTGTTAACTATTTTAATATATGTCCATCTACTAACTGTATACTGTGTCTAGACGATACTAATTTTTTCATTGAAGACATAATAGTTTATGCTTTGAACAAAAGTAAAGAGATAGTCAAAAGATTCACAGGTTATTGTTCGGTCACTATCCAAAGTAGGCTTTTGCACATTCAAATCTAATTAGAAAGTTGACGTTTTCCGCGAATTGTTATAATTTTACAAAGTAACTTTGGCACACGCTTGCCTGTTTTCATTTGAATGAAATAAATGAAAGCTTATCGGTATTTTAAAACAAAATGCAAGCTAATCTAAAATATTAAATTTTCTTCCTAATATTTTAAATAATTTTACAGTATTTTTTGTAAATAATTAAATGAATAAATCATAAATAATTACCGACACATACGTACTAAAACCTTTTCTCTTCGACAGACTTTCTGTCTCAACTGCCAAAGGTGCTACTTTCTGTTTTTAATACACAAATAGCTATTTTGTCTTTTATCCCAAAATATGATTTACAAAATATCAGTTATCTTATAACACTAAATAAATCTATTGAGCAGATTCTTCACCAAGACTGTTTGTAGGAGAAACCATTGATAGTAAAATGACATTCGAAATGTCACAAAAGAAGCTTCCTTCAGTTTTTTTTTCTATTCGGACAAATTAGAAATAAAGTCTTTCTTGATAATCTTAAGCTAATGTGTTTTAGCCTTGTCCACATATTATAAAATCATTGCTGATTACTCTCCTAAATGAGTTATTATATCATTACACAAATAATAGGTGTCGTGACATGCAACCCAAATGGTATGTAATGGAAAGCTCCTATTTGTATATTTATGTATCTGAAATAAAATTGTTTTATTGTTTTATTGTAATAAGTTTTTTATTATTTCATAAAAAAGGTGGTCCGCAATATAATTATTTTTAATCTATAAGAAAATATATGAAATAACTTTTTGATTGCTCTGTATAAATTGAATATGTTTTCTTTAAATTTACTTTTGATTCCGACGACCCATAGGTTATTGATTTGGTCATTAACGCCCGTATGCACCGTACACGTTTAATCCAGATCAAGGGTTTAATCGCGTTTAGTACTATAGCTAAAAATGGTACTAAACGGTGCATACGGGCGTAAATAATTTTTACTAAAAATATATGTAAACCCTCCCGAAACACTACGTCTATGTGCGACGTACGATTCCCCTTTCCCCGTCTAGTATAACATGCGGACAGAAGGTGTATTGGGTATACAGTGTGAAGGGCGAGTCTATCTTAGATAATATGATGTCTATGATCATAATACATAACATAACCTCGCTTTTTGAATTTTGACAGTTTTGACTGTTTAGAGTGACATAAGACATAAGGTGAGTTCGGTTATTCGATCATTTATTGGAATAGATTCGCTTTGTTTACATAAACAATTGTCGTATGATAATAAGGTCCATAATCGCATACACAACAAACGATGGTATCAGCAGAGGTTGCCAGTGTCTGTTTCGGTTAAACGTATAAGGATAATAATGATTAGTTCCCAATGTTTCAAGGTTCAAGATCCTTAGGGCTATATCAAGCTAGCGGGCACTCTGTGGCGGCACCATACAAGACCTGGTGAGTTTTTTGTAGCTTTTTGTAGCGTTTTTGTTACGCTATTTGCGAATTTGTAGCTTAACCCAGGTCCAAAAAAACAGCGGATCCGCTAGCTTGAATTTCCATAGTAGTGGCACAGATTCAGACCCACCTGGTTTTTCGTAACCTTTTTGTAGCTTTTTTGTTACGCCAGTCCATAGATTACGTGCGCCGTCTCCCTTTTGTAGCTTGTACTGAACCCACTGAACCTGATTATATTCGGCTCTTCGTCCAAATAGATTACTTTATAATAACTTACTAGTACCGGTTTTCGGTGCTAGATGGCACAACGTTCAAAGATAAAAAAACTTCTTTATCAGTTAAGTATGCTTACCTACTTTACCGATCCCTTTCACACGTCACCCAGATAGCACAAAGTCGTCTTAAAGACGTCTTTAAGACGTCTAGCATAAGACATTCGAGACGTCTTTAAGACGTTTGGTATTTCCTGAAAGACGTCTTTAAGACGTCTTAGAAGACGTCTGATGTTACAAAAAGCGACGTCTTTAAGACGTCTTATTAATGGCTGATATTGGTCTGTAGAGCTTAAAATAAGCCATAAATAAGACGTCTTTAAGACGACTCATTAATAGCTTGAAATGGTCTTGTCAAGCCTTAAATAAGACATCAATAAGACGTCTTTAAGACGGCTTATTAATAGCTTATTGTCACGTTAAGTGGTTTGTTAGGCAAACCAATTAATCGTGGGGTACGCCACTGCGTATTTCGGATCGCCCAAACGATCTTCCAGTTGAGGAAGATCTTTGCGCCACCCGAAAATACTCACTGGAGAACCTTTCTTATGATTTATTACGCTTGGCTTGGCTTTACGCTACTTGGGAAGGAATAAAAGTCACTGCATAAAAAACTACAAATCTTTAATAAGTACAAACTAAAATCCCCTGAACTGTCCAGAAATCCCCAATATAATAATACACCCCAAATATACAATATATATACACTATAAAGACTTTAAAGAACCAACTAGTTACTTTTCTCAGAAATACCTTTTTTATTTTATTTTATTAGATTTATAAAAAACCTTACCACATATTTTAACAGCAAGCTGGAATGTCACGACTTTATTTTTTATTTTTATTTTTATTGCTGTAATACAGCAGAGTATTACCTACTGCCGATTTTCGTCACAGCCGAAGAACTTATAGCCTCGGTTGCGCCAAAAATGTTGTTATTTTTTGTTTTGTCAATTTGGCTAGCTGACCCTAACATTGTTTTGAAATTGTAGAATCAGCATAACCGAATTGAGTGCATTGTTTATTTTCAACATAAAATAAAGTTTTTAATTACTAGACGAAAAGATTGTTATTGTTTTAAATAACTTTAAATGTAATATTAAACACAAATTGGAATTGAATGGAAATTAAAAAGATTGAAATAAAATTATATTTTTGGAAATGGCTTTATTAAAATTTAAGTTGAAATATATTTTTGGAAAGTACTTTATTTTATCTTTAATAAAAATCTAATTATTTTTAAATGCAATTCGTGACATGCCCCCCACCTGTTAAAGCCGGACCCCGGCTTTTAAGCTGAGAATCCGTTTTTATTTTATTAAAAATTGAAAAATATTACTTATAGATATCCTTAATGACTACATAAAATACAAATTACATAGAACAATTGAAAACAAAAAAAAAAATTTGAAGTTAGAGTCTGTCTACACACGCACATTTTTTCTTCACTACTTGATCTCGGAGAAGTCCATATTTGGGCGCGGTGGCGCCTTGGCTACGTACGGCTCTGTCTTCCGTACTTTGCTTGTGTGGCGAGTACGGAACGTTCGGTTGAAACCCTGGCTTCGGAGATTGGCAAATTACTTTTACCTCGGCTCGTCTTCTTGCTCTGGCGGTGATCGGAATATGCCTAACTTCAGCATTGACCGACATCTCAGTGGCTGGAGTCCGGAGTGGCTCTGTTGCTTTTGCCACAGAAATTATAGGTTCTAATTCTGTGATGTTTCTGTTTTGGACTGAAGCGCTCGTCTGTTTAGGCCTCTGGGGAAATATTCTCGTGGCTGTCATCTTGGTTGGTAGTACTGTGTGTGGTACTGTGCCTTTATGTCAATGGTCTTTCCGTCTGGTTTTTAGGTTATTGTATTTTTGTGTATGGTTCGATGCAGGATTTTTATACGTGGGGTAGGTTTTGGAAGGTTTACTTAGGGAATTTTTTGAAATAGAAGGTTAAATGCCTATGGGCACAAGTGTGAACGTTTGTTCGGGAAATACATGTACTATGTCGAGCTATGACATAGTTTTTCGCTCCTTCGCACGTGTGGACCCATTTGTGCTGGTAGTGGAGTACAGTTGGATTCCATAGGACTTTCCAGAAATAAGGAATCGTTATTTAGGTAAGTTGCATCTCTTTTATTTTCTGGATCTCCTTGCCACTGTTTCCAGGTAATTGCAGTTTCCAGGCCGGAAATTGGATCACTGTGGAATGCTTTTGTGAACCATGTGTCCAGAGTTCAACCCTTCTTATAGCCTTCTCCAAGATCTGAGACAAGTTGGCTCCTGTTTCTTGTGCGTGTGGATCATCTGAGCAAAAAATAAGAAAAATGGTGAGTAACATAAAAAAAATATTTTTATAATAGTTTATGCTTTTAGTATGATGGTTACAATTTTAATTTATTTGTTAGATGATTTTATTAGGAACATTCCTTTGTTCCCAATTTGTTGAGCAATTGATAAAAATAACATTTATATAATTATTAAGCTCATTCATTTTAATAAAAGTAAATAAACAAAAGTTATGACCTAGTACTTTGTTTATCAATAATGTGATTTTAACATAGGTCATGAATTTGATATTAACAATAAATATAAAATAATGTTTGTTTCTACATGAACAAGTAATTAGTATGCTTTGAGGTTATGATTTTATTGATTTTTACATTGGTTTTTGTTGGTTCCTCTAAAAATAATTGAGACAGCTTCCCCTAGTATATAAATATTAAATCTGTGCGTAAGCCCCGTTTCCCATAAATATATGTACATCTTTATTATTCGTTGTACTTGGAAAAAAAAAATGTTTTTATCAGAAAAAATGAAAAAATTGCTTCAGCCCTCTATATTTTATGTTATTTTAATATTATTTGATAAAAATTAATGTTTCGAAACATCTGTGAATTGTCACCTAGTGTAAAAAAAGGTTTTGTGAGCACACATGGTACCTTTCCTCAACAATATTTACCTGAATTGATTCAGGTGTCTATTTTTCTCGTTTAGACGAAAAATAGTTTTTTATTTTTTATTGCCTCATTATTCAGGCATGAGGGATTAGGATCTGGGTTTCAGTTTTTTAAACCTTCTTCCAACCCTTCCTACCCCTATTCAAGAATTTTTTATTTATTTTAAGAAAGAAAAAAAATAGATTTTAGTCTCTAATTTTTGGTAACTAGGTACATCTTATTATTATATTTAGCATAGAACAGGGTGTAGGTTTCAGCTTTGAAGAAGCTTTCTTCCAACCGGTTCCTTTTCTGTTGCATGACACAATAAGTGAGATACTTAAATATACTTGTATATACCTTATGTATACTTTTTATCTCAGTACCTGAATTTTATTTATATATGGAGTCCCCATACAATATCCTATAAAAATAAAAAAAATTATATTAGCGGCTGTACGCTGAAAATAAAATATTATTAATGATTAAAAAATGTTTTTTAGATAGCCTCCCTTGCCGGTGCTACTATGAGGCAGGGTAGGCTTTCACCTGGCGACATCCGGGACAACTTCTCTCCTTCCACTTTGAGTAGTAGGTCTATTACCTCAGCAGACTTGGACCTTAATGGCGTTCCTATTGTATCCGTCAGTTGTTTTTCCTGTGGGCTTTTGGATTCAGCCGAACTCTGTTTGGAACGATGAGCGGGATTACTAGTTGAGGCTCCACAGTCCCGTTGCTGTGGTTGATGAACCGAGAGTGACCGCTGACGCTGACGCTTGGAGAGCCACATCAGATATATGTTATAACCCATATACCCTAAGAATGCCAAGAATGCTATGCAGAGAAAAGCAAATTCTATATGTTGGCCTACGGGTATTGAAGATTCTGCGCGTGTGGGCACTGGGGCCACAGCTATAGCCATACCATTATTTCTGTTTGCGAATAGGTACACTATTCCGAGTGACAGGATGATATTCCACACTAGGAAGATACCATCACTGTGGGAGCTATAGTAATGGGATTCTGGTAAGTTATACTCGTTTTTTATATTCGACATTATATCCTCAACACTTTCTCTAGTTGAGGTAAGATTTAAATGAGGTATTTCGAGAGTCCAATTGGTGTTGAGGCATTCATGATGATTCATGAACGTTATAGGGCTTGTTTCCATGTTGGGTTTTAGGATAAAAGACTTTAGGTTGGACCAGGATGCTGGTATAATATGGGTTATTCTAAAATTTTGGGATATATTTGTGAAGCATGGGAACCTGAGGGGAATTATATCCTTATTATCAATCTTTGTACTTGAATTTGTATCTGATGCTCATCCATCACTAGTGAGTCTAGCTTGTGTTGGGTCGCGACTCCGCAACACCAAGCCAGTCCGTCCCCTAGAAAGTCTAGAGCCCTTTTATTCCTTGTTTGTTGTTTTAGCGATATATCTTGTAGGAATTTGGGGCTCCAGCTTTCCTGGAGATCCTTAAACTCTCTAGTGTAAAGGTTTTTCAGCTGCCTAATACTGTGCACTAGATTGCATTCTGCTGATCTATTTCTAGCACAAGCTGGTTTTGACTCCTGAAGGGAGCCCTCGCTCATGGCGTACCAATTGGTCTCGTATATTAGGGGTACAGTGGCTTCATAAGCAACTGTATCCGGGAGTGCTTTCCAAAACGCTCCAGCGGTCACCTCTGTTTTATGGCTATCCTCCAATCCTAGGGCTGGATTGGAGCTGATAGAGGCTAAGAGTATGAATTTGACGTATTTCCTAATCAGAAAAGACAATTAAAAAATATGTATGTACGATTACTTTGATTAAAAAAAAAAATTTATTCTGGTTTTATATGAGTAGCTTGTGTTTATGTTCGATACACTTTTCTTCAGTGTTACTTGGTATCGAGGGGCTTTACTGACACAGAGATTTACACAAAAAAAAATTTAAATATTTAATATTAATATTTGTATAATTGTGTACATGTATACAAAAAACTAAATAGTATAAATATAAAAAAAAATTTAAAAATAATATAAAATTAGTGACACCTATTATTTTTCTTTTAGGTATCAGAGATTGTCGTCATCCCTTGGTGCCAACTCTGGGGACCAAGGATCGTTATAATGGAGCATTCTACTGACGTGGACCACTTCTTCTTTACTCTTTTTATTATGTCCTTTCTTAATCAGGTAATTAACTTCACTTAATTTGTCTTTTACGTAGTAAGGACCAAACCATCGTAAGAGGAGTTTTTCACTTCTTCCTATCTTTCTTACGGGGGTAAATACCTTGACTTGGTCCCCTACTTTGAAGTCTAATTCCCTGTGCATAGCATCGTATCGAATTTTGTCTTTAGACTGTTTACAACTAATACTCTCGATGGCCATACTTCTTACTGCCAAAGCTCGATCTCTGATTTGCAGAGCATCTAGGTTGTTTGAGGGCGCCGTAAGGCTTGCCTCTGTGGGAAGAACTGCTTCGCGTCCATACACTAGCATGAACGGGGAGAACTTTGTGCTATCCTGTTTGGCTGTGTTGTAGGCAAATGTCACGAGACTGATATATTCATCCCAGTCTGTGTGTTCTGTATTCGTGTACATTGCCAACATGTTAGCGAGAGTTTTGTTGAACCTTTCGGTGAGCCCGTTTGTAGCTGGGTGGTAAGCAGTGGTAAACTGACTAACCGTTCCCATCATCTTGGTCAATTCAGTGACCATTTCGGATCTAAAGTTAGTTCCTTGATCACTGAGCAAGAATCGGGGACTCCCATGTCTACAAATTATGGAGCTCATGAGGAACTTGGCAACTTGGTTAGACTTGGCATTAGTTAAGGCCATAGTCTCTGCCCACCTTGTGGCATAATCTGTTGCGACTATTATCACCGTTTTACCATTTCGGCTTTTACGGAACGGCCCAAGTATGTCAATGCCTACTCTCTCGAAAGGTACTCCTACAGGTATAGGCTGCAGCAGTCCCACCGGTTTCCTGTTTTCTTGGCCTTTTCTCGCTTGACAGTCCCTACATCCTTTGACGTATTTTTCTACGTCTTTCTGTAGAGTCGTCCAGTAATATCTGGACTTTATCTTTGTCAAGGTTTTTGCGATTCCCAAATGACCTGCTATGGGTTCATTGTGGTGGGAGAATAAAATCTCCCCTACAAGATGTTTTGGAATCGCTAACAAATTTTGTAAGCCTTCGGGGTTAGCATTAGTTTTGTACAGCACGTTGTCGAAAAGCCTGAAATTTTTTGCTCTTCTTCTCGTGCCGATAGATGCTGTGCTGGGGTCTGAAATGGCATTTTTTAATTCTGTTATTTCAGGGTCTTTGTCCTGTTCCTTTGCGATATCTTCCTGTTCGAGGAGCAATATCGGAACTAGGTCGGTTTCCTCCACATCTTTATCTGTGGGGCTTAGCACCGGATTCCTTGACAAACAGTCAGCATCTTGGTTGGAGCTCCCACTCTTGTGCTTTATGACGTAATCAAACTCTGAGAGTTTGATACTCCAGCGAGCTAGTCTGCCTGTTGGATCTTTTAAAGATCGAAGCCAGCACAAAGCGTGGTGATCTGTCATTATTGTGACGGGCTTACCGTAGACTAGATGTCTGAGGTAACCTAGTGCCCATATGACCGCCAGACCTTCGAGCTCAGTAATGCTATAGTTCTGTTCTGCTTTTGACAGACTACGACTTATATAGCTTACTGGATGCATTTGCTTGTCTTGTCCTTCTTGTAACAAGATTGCTCCGATGCCAAGTTTAGATGCATCCACCCTAAGTTCACATTCGCGTTGAGGGTTGTAGTGCTGCAGTACCGGAGCTGTTAGCAGTTTTTCCTTAAGCGTCTCAAACGCTTTTTGTTGGGGTTCATCCCAGGAAAAACTTTCGTCCTTCTTTGTGAGTAAGTGTAAGGGCCTCGCTATCACTGAAAAGTTGCTAATGAACTTTCTATAGTAATTGCAGAGACCGACAAAGCTTTGGACTTGCTTAACAGTTCTAGGTACTGGAAACTCTTTTACTGCTACCAATTTACTGGCATCCACTTTCAGCCCTTTTTCGCTGACTGTGTAACCCAAGATGTTTATTTCCGTTTGGGCAAAGATGCACTTACTTGGCTTTAAGGTTAGGTTAGCTTGTTTCAGTCTTTGAAAAACCTTTTCCAATTTTTGTAAGTGCTCTGTTAACGTTTTGGAGAATATTATTATGTCGTCCAAGTATATTAATATTTCTTTCCATTTCATCCCTTGGAATACCTGATCGGCAAGGGATTGGAAAGTTGCGGGCGCGCATGTTAATCCGAAAGGAAGGACATTACACTCATACTGACCGTGACCTTGCGCCACGAATGCGGTGTATTGTTTCGACGACTCTTCCACAGGGATTTGCCAGAATCCGCTAAACATATCTAATGTGCTAAAATATTTGGCCCCATTTAGATAAGTTAGGATGTCGTCAATTTGAGGAATCGGATAATTCGATTTTCTCGTTATGTTATTTAGTTTGCGATAATCCACGCAAAATCGAACTTTGTCCTTCCTTTTGATCAGAACTATTAGGCTGGCCCAGGGGGAGTGACTTGGACGTATGATCTCATGATCCAGCATTTCGTGGATTTGATCATCGATGATGTCTCTCTCCTTTTGCGACACTTTGTAGGCTCGGCTTTTTATTGGAGGATGATCCTCTATCTCTATTTTATGCTCTACCAGATGTGTTTTTCCCATGTTTGCCATGGATTTCGAAAAAACTTCTGGGTATTGAGCTATTAGCTCGCCGAGCCTCTTTTTAAAGTTGTCGTCTTTAGAGTGAGAGACGTCGAAGTCTTCTAAGGTAACTTTTTCCTCCGCCTCGCATGTGGCGAAGGACCATTCTGTACTTGGACTATTTTCCTCTGTGAGGTATCCTAAAGTACTACCTTTATATATTTTTATGGGGTACCTATTAAAATTTCTTACCATTATTTTATTATTGGTAATTATATTTGAACTGAACAGTAAGCCTCTCTGTACCAAATTTTTAAAATTGCACTGAAGAAAGTGTGTTTTAGTGTCTGTGTCAGTTGTACTTATTTGAACCTGAGTCTCACTATATGGGGGACAAATTTGGTCCAATGTTGACCTAATTTTTTGCGGGATCGGGAGGTAGGAAATGTAGTTTGTGGTTAAGGGATTTATTTCATCCAACTCTATGCTATTACCCACACTTGCGTGATTACTAGTTACAGGATTTGTTTCCTGTATCTCGTTACACGTGTGTAAATTTATTTGGTCAGCTACGGGGACGTCTTTTGAGTTTTCTGCTGAAAACATCAAAAGTGGGGTTGGTGACGAACTTGTGTCGGAGAGCCCGCTTACTTTTTCTAGGACTGTCTTGATTTGTCCCAAACATTCAGCTTTGTACATCTCTTTATACGGCATGTCATTTACCCTTATTGATTGTACTAAGTCAATCGGTTCTAAAAACAGTGAGGGTTCATTGTAGGCGTTTGCATTTAATTTTATGGCATATTCTTTGTTGCCTGTCCTGAACCTCATACATTTCTGCTTTAGATCTATGACTGCCTCGAGCTTGTACAAAGTCTTGATCCCTAGGATCATGGCTACTGGTAGATTTTCTACCACAGCTGCAGAGCACGCAGTATTTAGGTCTCCGATTTGGATTTGTGTTAGGGCTTGGCCTAACGTAGACACTCGCATATTACCTACCGCTAGTAGGTTTTTTATGTGCTGGGTGTCTATGTTTTTGGCGAAGTCCTTCCTAATTATGTCCTGTTCGGACCCTGTGTCCACTATGACATTTGTTCGTTCCCCATTTACCCTAGCGCTGATCGTCAGTACTTTGTGCTGACTACTGTTTTGCCCCCTTGTTGACAGGACAAGTCTTGGGGCTATTGACGTTGTCCAGGGGCGTTTGGGTGATTTTTAGTCCTGAAAAAACAGGCACTACCAGAGTGTCCTGGCTTTTTGCAGATGTGGCATATAGGCCTACCGTCCGCTGTTCGCGTGTTCGGTATATATGCCGCTGCAGGACCTTGGTTTGTATTTCGCCCTTGGTTATACCTCTGTTGAGAGTTGGAAGAGTTGTTTCTTCCGTTATTGTTTCGGGTCTCATTATTGTTATTTTGAGGCCCATAATACGAGTTTTGGGGCCCGAAACTTTGAGGATAGTTCGGTATGTGGGTGTATTGGTTGTAGGGTGGTTGTGGTGGATAATAGGGTGGTCCCCCAAATGTGGGGAGTGTATTGGGAGGGTAAAAGTTCGGGCCTTGTGGCGTTGTATTTCGCCATGGCCGTCCCTTTTTGTTTTTGTTAGTAGGTTTCGGGTTCCCTCCCTGCTTATCTGTTTCTGTGTACAGTGCTATGTTAGGCCTTTGGGCCGTTGAGCTCTCCCCTGTCAGGCTGTAAACACCTGATTTGTTTCGGTCCATGATGTCCTGTAAACTTAGGACGATATTTTTGAAATCTCCCATGGACATATTGCTGGACCGTAACAATCTGTAGGGGGTGTAGATTTCCGGGTCCAGGCCATTTTCAAAAAATTTTCTGAACCCATCTACGTTCATGGTGGCATCATATTCGTAATATAATGTCTTCAAATCGTAAAAGTATGATTTGACCGGTTCCCCCTTCCTTTGTTTCCTGTTAAGTAACCTAATCTCGATGTTTCGACGGGAGTCGCCCTCGTCGAATTCCTTGATAAGATCTGCTTTGATCTCATCCCATTTTTTGTCGACATTTTCTGCGTCCCCTTTATACAGGGTGAACCATATGTTTGCCGCTCCCTCTAGGAATGACCCTAGATACCCTATTTTCAACCCGTTGTTCCACCCATTGGCAACTGCAGTCCTTTCATAACTCCCTATGAAAGTTTGCACATTGCTTGAGCAGGGGTTAAAGATGGGTGGCGATATAAACTGTGGCTTTGCCGGTTTCTGGTCAGCGGTGACCGCTTCGGCCAGGGTTGTATCTGCCATACTTTGGGGGTTAGGAGCTTGTGGCTGTACTGCAGGAATCGGTGTCTGTGGTGGCACTACAGTAGCCGGAGCCTGTGGTGGACCAACAGGGTTCGTAGCCTGTGTTGGCACGACCGGAGGCTGTATTTCTGTTGGCGCAACAGGAATCTGTTCCTGTGGTTGCACTACAGGAGAATGTGTTCCTGTTGAAACACTAGGAGTCTGTTCCTGCGGTGGCGTGTCCGTTTCGGGCACAAAGTATTTTTTGTTGGAAATGGGGTTTCCTGCACTATCTTTGATAGTTACGTCCAAGTCCCCTTCTGAATCCGAATTGTTAGATTCTGATTCAGATTCGGTCTTTTTATCGAACCTGAATTTTTGCTTGGATTTAGCCCCTCTGAGAGGGGATCTGGGGGTTAATCCAGATTTTTCAAAAACCGTGGGAGAAAGCCCTGTACTATGCAATGGAGGTTCGAAATTATCTACCAGTTGTAACTTTAAGTTGACCTTCTTCTTTGCCCTGGTTTCTGGTCCAGGCATGAATTATATTTATTTGCTTTAATAAATTTTTATCTCTCTTTCTTTTTGCAGGTATTGGGTTTTCCACGACGCTCAGAGGCTGTGGCGTTGTTGTCTAGACAACGACCAGACCCGCAAGTAGGAAGAGATACAAAAAACAATTTTTTGTGCAAATAATATGAGACAACAATTTTTAGTGAGATCAGAAACAAATAAGTGTGCCTGTGTTTAAGTTTAAAGTGTATTTTTAGTTATTGTAGCGTGTAGTGTTTTTAATAAGGTAGGCGGTACTCATAGGTATTTTATGTTATATTTCTATGTATTCAAATATATAAAAATTAATAAAAATGACAAAATAACCTAGGGTAAGGGTCCGTACTTAGGACCAAATTTGTTGACCTTTCTTGCGGAGCTTTGTAAGTAATCAGAACCTTGTATTATCCCTTAAACTCTATTTAGCTCTGGTATGTTGTTACCAGGAGTTGGAGGCCTTTCAAACGAAACGTTTTCGAAGTCAAAATGAACTTCTTTATACCCTAGGGGTGTTGCTGGGCCTAAAACTCTTGGAGTTAATGGAGGCACCATAAGGTTTGGTTCTCTAATAGGGCTCAAATTGCACAAGCGAAGATACCTGTTTCTTCTTCTGAACCTTTCTGCTTTCCCAAGTTTCGAACGTTTCATTCCTTGTGTGCGCTCACGCAAGAAGAGAATGAAGCCGAGTGTTGCTTAGTATCATATAATTCCCATAAGCTAGAGTCACTGTGGCTCTCTCCTCTGGGCCTTATTATGATACAGTGGCAAACTTCTGACGTGTCTCGTACCCCTGCCCTACATACGAGGTGTTCGTTCGTGTCTCACACCCTTGTAGTTCACTACAGCGAGTTCGTACTTGTCTCACACGCTGCTGTGGTATACTACAAATGTGTTCGTGCTTGTCTCACACCTTGTTGTAGTACAGGTCCACGCGACACATAAGTTTGCACTGCAACTTGGGAACTTTAAACTTTATTACAAATATAATTGTTGGAGAGAATAAAACTTTCTCCGCAAGAAGTCACCTTTGTCCTATTTTATTATGAACTCTTTATTTCAAAAAATTCAAGAAAAGCACATTTTGTCAAAAGTAATTTAAATTTAAAAAAAGATTTTATTTGAAAATTGTATTTCTGAAAAAGCAACAAGCTTTATTAATTTAAAAAACAAAATATATATTAAAATATTTGGTTATGAGTGTTATTCCTTATCGAGCAGCGTATTTAATCAATATTGCGAGAGGTAAAAATTGAAAAAGAAAAATTACAACTAACGAGAATAATTTTGATGAATTATTCGCGGGATTTAGATTACGGCTAACTCCACCATGTCACGTTAAGTGGATTGTTAGGCAAACCAATTAATCGTGGGGTACGCCACTGCGTATTTCGGATCGCCCAAACGATCTTCCAGTTGAGGAAGATCTTTGCGCCACCCGAAAATACTCACTGGAGAACCTTTCTTATGATTTATTACGCTTGGCTTGGCTTTACGCTACTTGGGAAGGAATAAAAGTCACTGCATAAAAAACCACAAATCTTTAATAAGTACAAACTAAAATCCCCTGAACTGTCCAGAAATCCCCAATATAATAATACACCCCAAATATACAATATATATACACTATAAAGACTTTAAAGAACCAACTAGTTACTTTTCTCAGAAATACCTTTTTTATTTTATTTTATTAGATTTATAAAAAACCTTACCACATATTTTAACAGCAAGCTGGAATGTCACGACTTTATTTTTTATTTTTATTTTTATTGCTGTAATACAGCAGAGTATTACCTACTGCCGATTTTCGTCACAGCCGAAGAACTTATAGCCTCGGTTGCGCCAAAAATGTTGTTATTTTTTGTTTTGTCAATTTGGCTAGCTGACCCTAACATTGTTTTGAAATTGTAGAATCAGCATAACCGAATTGAGTGCATTGTTTATTTTCAACATAAAATAAAGTTTTTAATTACTAGACGAAAAGATTGTTATTGTTTTAAATAACTTTAAATGTAATATTAAACACAAATTGGAATTGAATGGAAATTAAAAAGATTGAAATAAAATTATATTTTTGGAAATGGCTTTATTAAAATTTAAGTTGAAATATATTTTTGGAAAGTACTTTATTTTATCTTTAATAAAAATCTAATTATTTTTAAATGCAATTCGTGGTCTTGTGAAACCTTGAATAAGACATCAATAAGACGTCTTTAAGACGACTTATTAATAGCTTATAATGGACTTATGAAGCCTTAAATAAGACGTCTTTAAGACGTCTTATTAATGGCTTATATTGGTCTTGTGAAGCTTTAAATAAGACGTCTTTAAGACGTCTCATAAATGGCTTATAATGGTCTGGTTAAACTTAAATAAGCCATAAATAACACGTTCATTATTTTTATTCTGCTAATTCTATAACCTGTTTATAATAATATAAAATAATTTAAAAATGGGTATCATCGTGTATCTTGGTTATTAAAATTAGTAGAATAGCCTTGCAGGTTATAAAGAATGCAAAAAATAGAATTCAAAATATTTATTGATAAAATATCTATTAATCACAGGTCACTAAGAGTTATTTTCTTTGTAGCGCATTCGATCACTCCTCTTTAGCCATAACTGGATTGATTTTTTCTTTCTTTTTGATTTGAAGTTGCCTTTGTATAGTCGCTCCTAAAAAGAAATTTAGGTAAGAGCATTATAGTCACAGGAAGTTATACTTTGTAAAAGTTAGTAAAAACCGAAAGAACAATTATGAAACAAAAATTTAATTTCTTACAATTTTTATAATAAATCATTTAAGACAAGATGATCTATTAAACTTAATCACCTATTTTGACAATTTTACTTTAACTTTTCTAAAAATGGCTATCTAACATGTGGCTTTTGATATCAATAGTTCTCGAAATCTCCATAAAATTAAAAAAAAGAAAATTGACGAATAACTGAATTAAATCTTGTATTAAGATGTTTACTTTTGAATTCATTTAATTATTCTTATTTAGAAGGAACCGGATATTAGTGTTCTAGCTATGTATATAAACAAATATTCATTTATTACCTGTATAAAGTATTCCAGGAACGTGATACATCGGTAACAGAAACTACACTATTCTTCCGTCTCTGGTTTTAAACCCATATTTTTTAAGTAAAAAGAGACCAAACACAAATGCACAAACATACTTTTGGCAGCTATAATCGCGTACGCAATAGAATAATCAATAATTCACAATAAGCTTTGGCTTGAATGTAGTGTTATATCAAACTTCACTTCATTTGATTCTTCTTTTAAATTTGAAATATGTAAACCGTGCAAGTTTCCGTCCGACTGAAAGACGTTTGTAAGACGTCTTAAAGACTTCTTTGAGCTTTCACATTAATATATGGATTTGGAAAGACGTCTTTAAGACGTCTTAAAAACGTCTTTGAGCTCTCACATTAATACGTATGAATAAAGGCTTTTGACAGACGTCTTATAAGACGTCTTAATAACGTCCTAGGACATTGAGACCAAACCAAGACACAAAAAAGACGTCTTTCAGACGTCGTGTGCTATCTGGGCATAACGTTTTTTTGTGCCAAGATGGGATCAACGTTCTTTTAGGAATAGAGAAGTTTTATCTCCAAAATTTTAAAATTATTTGTATTTAATAATATTTATTTTTAAGGTAAAATGGGAGAACATAAGAAGAGGGAAAGGTCGTCTTCTACTTCTCGCTCATTCTTGCGTAGAAGGCCGCTAACTGCACTGGAAAATATATTGATTAATCATGGTCGCCGCCATATTGAGGTAATTCGACATAAAAGAGTCCCGCGGCTCAACTAGTGTAAGGTGACCATTCGTACTGATTTTACCAGTACAGTACTGTTTTCAGGGAATAAGTCCTGGTTAATTATTAAACAAAACCAGTACACGAAAACTGGTTTTAAATGTTAGACCAACATTTACTCTAATTTTTACATTTATACTATTAAAAGAATTTTGTAATTGTTTAGTGCTAACGCGATGGTTAGCGTTATGACCAGCTATAGAGCGCATTTTAGAAATATTGACTGCATTAAAATCGTATTTTGCGTCTAATGACAAAATTCCGACAATTATTTAAAATTATTTTGAGAATCCTGAAACCGAATCTTGGCTTTTCTTTCTCCATAAAGTGTCGGCAATATTTCACAACATGCTTTTAAATATGGACGGGATATTTCTATGTTGGAATCAAGCATCATTTATCAAGGGGGGACAGGGGCCATGTACCCCCCACCCCCTATGGTGAAAATTCTAACTATTTATAGGCCTTTTATTTAAAAAAATATGCTAAGAAGGGAATGGCTAAAGGCAATTCCCCCCTCCCCCCTCCGAAAATTTGTCTTGGAGCCGCCCTTGTCATTTATAAGAACCTTAAAACTAAAATTGCTGACAGAATGGCAAATGTATTACCCTGCAAGTTGACAAAATTTAAAAAAGCTGGACGAAGAAGAAGGCTTAATTATATCAAATATTTTCAAAGAAAGAGTGCTGGCATTACAGGACGTGTTTTCAGTATCTGGACGAATAGGAAGGCCATTTTGAGGGAATAGAGAGACTTAAATTGGATAACACACTAAACATAGAACCTACATATCAAATTATTTATAAATGTTGTGTTATCTACTTCAATATTATCCGAAAATTGAAGATAAGCTCTTTGATGAAATCGGTGAAGCTTTTAATGAAAATGATGTTTACCACAATAATATTGGTAGTATTGTTTCTGTATGCTAGGAACTAATGGACCTACCGAACGGGTTTTTTCTTTATTAAACAATATTTGGACTAGCGATTAAATGTAAAAACTTTGAAATCTTTGTTGATAGTCAAAAATAATTTAAATGCAAGCTGTATGGAATTCTATAGAAATATTCAGGAAAACGAATATACAGTCTGTTCGTTATACTTCGCGGGTTTCGGATTAACAAAATTATGCAAATTAGTCATTGACAACCACTTCCAACAAGCCTCTTCCCAAGAAATCAGGTAAAATTGCCCTAATGGTCAGATTTGGTACTAAATTTGTTAAACTTATTGCAGTTCAATTGATAAAACTATAAAAGTTTAAATTTGGCGCCATTCGCAACCAATCAGTACACGATTTTACAACGAAAATATATTTTTAACTGAAAAAAAAAAAGAAGAAATTTAAGCATAGGGAAATAGTAGGTCATAGTCTGTCAATAAAAAAAAAATATTAATTAGTGGTTGTACACTCGAACGTAAAGGTGTACAATTTTGACACTGAAAGTTGTACAATTCAAAAATCCCTAGGAACAATACTGCGCCCCAGAGACAACACGAGACGGTTAACTTCATAATAAAAATTGATTGACATTTACATATAGTAGTCATCAGGGTCAGCTGGTATTTTATCTTTGTCATGTACATTATTTCTTTATAAGCTAAAATATAGGGTAGATGTCGCTGGTAACGTTACAGCAATGTTGCCGTAATGAACATTTTTCAAATTTGTTTCTTTTACATGTAAATAATAATGATCTTATTTATTCATAAGTAATACCATGTCCTTCTTTACCTAACAGGCTGGAGCATTACATTTGGCAACATCGCCAACTGTGAAAATAGAAGGATGACTTGTCGACATAATTTGAAAGCAGGGGATATAGGATTGTAGTGTTGATTATAGTTAAATTGGTTTTTAACTATTTATTGAAGATTTAAAATGCTTTACAAATGTACAGGTAAATGGTCATGATTACTAAAATTGTTAGAATCATTAAAATTTTAAGAAAATTTACTTATTTAGCTAATTCTAGTAACCAATAAAGAATTTGGATTAGATGTTTTTTAAAGTGAAATGAATATGATAAATAAATCTTTATTATGTTTAAATATGAATATATTATTACAAGATTAAATAGATACTTACACAATAAACACCATCTACCTATTATTTAACACAAATACAACAAAACAGTTACTTCTGCAATGTTATTAATTTTCATTTTTTCTTATTATTTTTTAAATTAATACATAATCGTTACGGATGTTAACATAATTATTTATAAATATATTGGCTAGATGTATCATTTGTTAAGCAACCTTTGCTGTCTAAAGAGCACCATTTATCAATCCGCTTAATAAATTTTTGCAAAAAATATTCTTCCATCATTGAGCGAGGAAAAATGTTTTAAAAATGATTTCTCTTAAATATATGTAGTAATGGATCTTTTATGTTAACTATGTTCATTTTCTGAAGGATTTTCAGGTGAAATTTTAAGTGAACTAGCAAGACGTAGATGTTTCGGATATGGTAAAATTAATCATTGGGTTGCTCTAATTGCATTATAACATTTTGTCGATTGAAGATACATTAAAAAAGAATTTAATAACATATCAAATGTATACCTATTTTTTTTGTTAATAAAACAATTTCAAGTGTTCTTCCAAAAATTTCACTGATGTTATAATCTGCATTTCATTATATTATCCTCAACTTCAATAAGTTTTTCTTTTAACTTATTTATATTATAATGAATTGTGTTTATAATACTTTGTACTGATACATTGTCATTGTTAAAATCATAATATTTAATTATTACATTTTCAATTTGGGACCATCGATTCAAAGTAAGATCATTAGAAAGTACCTAACTCAAATCTTCTTTTACAAACAGCATATTGTTTATACGTAGTTCAACATTCACAGAATTATAAATATTAATATTTTTTACCACTTTAGGTTCTTCTTGCTCATAATCAATTATATAAAACCACACAAAATTTTCGGTAATATGACACTTCCACTTAAGTAACACTTTATCTAACGTTTTCATAAATAATTCACAAAACCTTGTATAGTCTACAATGAAGTCCTCCTGAAGTCACTGTAGTTGACGTACTTCCTCACGCCTCAAAAAAGTTTATTTTTGGAATAAAGGGGCACTTCTAGAGTTACTTTGCTGAACAGTAAAATATTTTGGAAGTCCAACAAACACTTTAGGAAAAGCATTCTTTTCAAAATTTGTCGTTTTTGTTGAAAAGTTTTGTGCACACCATCGTTTATCAGTATATTGTTCAATATAAGATACGTCTTCATCTATAAAGTGTTTTATACGGACAACTGAGTATTTAGTTGGTCCCAAGCCTTTACGAGGAATACTTTTAATCCACCGTTGACCTGGTTAATCTGTAGTTGGAAATTCGAGTTACATGACCCTCCCCCTTTTGAGATGCATTATTGTTATTGCATTCTGATACACAATACTTTGATAGCATCTAAAATATATAAAAAAAATTCGTTTTACAAAAATTAGGTATATCTATGAAATCAATTCTTAGAAGTTAGGTTAATACTTACATTTTATTATTAGAACATACAAAAATAAAATTGATGTATATGTATGATGTATAAAGTAAAACAGTCCAAAACGCAAACTAAAACACAATAAACCAAAAAAACAACCCTTCTTCCACTTAATACAAATTGTAGCAACACGAGTCAGAGGTAAAACCAAAGAATACCTACCCAAGAAGCGAAACTAAATAGGCGATTCCTGGACAAAAACTGCCAAATTTTCCCAGTGTTTTAGAGGTGGTTTAACGTCAAATATAGCTGTCAATTTATATAGAGCAACGTTTGGTATATTATTATTAGCGTTTTGTAAAAACTATAGTATACCTAGTTAAGTAATTGTATTTAATTAAGTAGTAATTAGAAATTAGAAAGTTTTAAGCTTTTTATTACATAAAAAAAATACATTGCGCTGTTCGTAAATTTTAATGAACGTTTTTGCATCCGGCTGTTAATGTTTAATTTTTTAAATTTTTAAGTATTACATATAATGATAATTTACGACTACATATTATGCATCGTTTAATTTCTTACTCTTTTATTTAAAATGTTTTTTTTTTGTTTTTTAAACCATTGGAATTAAAACAGTAAATAAACAATAATTTAAAACAAAATAATTAAAATATATGACAAACTAATTCCGAGGAACCAAGTCAATGCTATCAGGATGCAATCGAAATGAAATACAGTACTTCGGGATATGTAACATGTGAAGGGTAGGTTACCCCATGCATTTATGCCTCACTAGGCCCATTGTGGCACGTGAGCCCGATGAATGCAGGTGACAACGTCGCCAAGAAGTGCTTTATTATATCGGCCGGTGTTAGCCAATACTCGCCGAAAACAAATCTTCTAATACATACGAGCATCAGGCAATCATAGAGGATATGCTCAATGGTCTCATTTTCTTGTTCGCACCCCCTGCAGGGTGCGGATTACGACAGCCCCATTATACGGATATGTTTCCGTACTTAAGAATAACCAGTCTGAATACCTGTGATCAGGCGCAGATTCTGTCTAGTCATAGTGAAGCATTTGTTTGCTATAGTGTTGTCAGGATAACTTAAAAGCTCCCTGCAGTTTCTGGTTTTATCCCATCTTTCCTTGAATTTCTTAAGGGAATATTCTTTAATTGGGTCTGTCACTATCTATGTTGTCAGTCCAATAGATAAGGGCCAGGTCCAAAAAGTATTTGGTTGGCTAGTAAATAAGCAACACATTGTTGATTAATACTCTTGCCAAAGCTTTGTGATATTCTAGTACTAACCCTGAGTAAATTCATAGTCTGTTCAGGGTAAGTAGTGCTTATCTGCTATCTGTATAGATGAGCTTGTTCCTACGAGTGATATTGTTTCTGGTGATTTAATTTGCTGCTATGACAAGCTTCGCGAGCTCGGTTTGAACTACATTGCTCACAGCCCATTTTTTGTTGAGGTTCAAGGAATTGGAGTATATTCCACATCCTGAGCATTGTTTTAGAACTGCCGGTGTAGATATGAATCGTATCTGCCACTTCCGGCTCTTCTATTCTAAACATCAGTTTCTATTCCAACCGTGAAGAGGCGTGTTACTGCATCAGAGCAACCTCCTTGATGTAAATGTTAAGGGGAGTGAGACTTAGAACGACTTTTATGGCTCTGGTTGGTGTGGTTTTCATGGTTCCTGTTATGTTGAGACATGCTGTTATTTGAATTTCTTCTAGTTTGCGGATAGCTGTCAGTTTTTAAATTTTTGGTACCCAGGCAACTGCAGCATATGTTAGTATATATTGTTACTTTATAAAAGGAGAACCTCCTTTTTTAAGTTTTTTTTTCTTACACCTTTGTTTATATTTTTTCTTGTAGTTCTTGGCTTTTAGGTGTTAAGGACATGAAACTCGTGTTTAAGTAAAGTAAAGTAAAGCTTTCGGCCCTGCTCAGAACCTTCTTCAGTAGTTTTTTTAAATATTTTTTTTTAAACATATTTGTACATTTGACAGTTTTTCTACAAAAAAATAATTTTTTAATATTATTTTTTGGTGTTTTTTTTTATATATTGTAATGGTATTAATGCTGGCAAGCAATATTTGAGAGTTTAAAAAAATGAAACAAAATTTTATGTGGAATTAAAAATTGAAACAGCGAAACCATAATATTATTGATAATTTTGATAAATAAAACAAGTATTTAGTACAGAACTAACTATATGACATCAGACAACATATTTGAATAATTAAATTTAAGGCAAACATAAAAATAATAAAGAAATTTTACAAGACAAAAATAACATGGATTTCCCGTAAGAAAGTTACTTTAATAGAATTTTCAAAAAAAGACTAATATAATGACCAAAATTGTACATGAAATATAAAGTTAATATTCCAGATACAAAACTGATATGATAAACAATACACCATTGTTGTAATTAAATAAATTAAATGAATTTCCAAGAATGACTTAACCTCAAAACTGAATTAAGGGGAAATTATAAAATAAAATGCTTTTATCTATTCCTAAGCTTAACTAAAAACATAAAATAAACCAGAAACATGATTTGGCATAATAATTACATAGTTTTAATTGATATGAATCAAGTTAAAGGCATTTCATAGTAATGAAAAATGTTGAATTTCATTTGTAAATAACAATCCTAATAATGGACTTTATGATGAAAGAAAAATATCAAAAGACTTTAAAAATTAAGCTCTTTTAGAGACATACAATAGGAAAACAGTGAGTGAATAAAAAAATTTAAGAAGATTTTGATTTAACCTGTATATTTCTAGAACAATTTTTCAAAAATTCTATCTAGTTGGCTGTGAAATGTTAGTTCTATAAAACCGATTTCGCTGGCAAAAACAGGGGTTGGTCGAAAACACTTGTGTGGATAACTAGTTAAAATATTCAGAAGAAAAAACAATTGCAATAATCTTAGAGAGAGATAGAAAATTAGAAATTCTTAATAAAACGGTGAAACAGTTATTAAACACTAAACGTACTTACAATTTATAATAGTATATAAGCAAGAAAATATAAGGGCCCCAAGAAAAACGACGAATTTTCCCAAGTTCCTGTATGTGTGTATCAACAAAGGGTTATGTTGTAGTTGACGGGTCTAGAAATGCGCGCGCTCACACCACTCTGCACTGACGTCTAGAATTTAAATTTGCACAAGCCACGTTGCCAAATCTCCACTTTAATTTCAGCTTGTTTTATTTTATAGTTTATTTTTCAACCAAATTGTAACCTCTGTACATTAAAATGTATGATAAATAAATATAAAGATTTATATTATATTTTGAAATAACAATTCTGTTTTGTTTTATAAGACAGTTT
>OV651814.1:105411707-105437356 GCA_927349885.1 Psylliodes chrysocephalus
GTAATAGGAAAATCGTGAATCCCCAAATGATAAAACACTTTTATTGAGTATCAAACAAATGACAATGAACCTTACATTTATTTCTTTTAATTTGTTAAATATCGTAGTACGTCTGGGGTTCTCCAAATTGAACAATGATACATTTAAAAAGATGCATACTTATTCATGCAGCAATAGATCAATTCTAGAAACATTTATTTTTAAGAAATATGAAAAGAAATTCGGTATAACCGTGATAAAAATAGTAATACTAATTTAAATTCAAAATATTATTTGGAAAGCATTTTCATTATTTTGTAATTTTGTATCTAAGGTTAAATTTATAATAGCCCTGCTACCTTTGTCAGCAAACATAAGAAAAACTTAAACTCCTCGCCCCCCCCCCTAAGCCAGCTTACGCAATACTTGAACCCCTATATTAAAAAAATTCCATAACAGAATTGCGTACCTACTAGAGATGACCAATAATTAAAAAATTGCCACCTATTCTCAACGACAAAGCAAGGTTACGAGAAAAAATGTGTGTATGTGTATTAAATTATATTAATAATTATTTCCTCAATTACGCATAAGTAATGCGAATTCTAAAAATGACTGCAATTATCAAGTAAACATTGAGTAAACAAAATAATTACTAGTTGGTATTTACTGAATTACCTATTAAATATTAGTTACTAAAACAACATTATCAGAATGGCTAAATATACTAACAATACAGATAATTCAAATTCATTTAAAAAATTGCCTAAGTGGCGGTGATGTTGTTTAAAAGTAGAACGTAGAAAAAGAATAAAGAAGAAAAATAAAAAAATGAAGTTTGAAAAATTCACCACATTTTCTTTTCACCAGTTAAAGTCAAGGAGACATTATATACAGGGTGTAACAAAAATATTTACAGTAAATTTAACCACAGTTTCTGGGATTGAAACTAAGTCGATTTAAGCTAACTTGCTTGTATAAAAAATGGATAGTTAAAAAGTTACAAGTTGCAGTAGAATCATACTTGGGTCTCTTGAGTAGTTTAATGTTATTGAAAAATTAACTACAATATTGTCATTGCCAAACAAATTGTAATGATCTCGCACCACGCACACACATCAAAATGCACTGCAGATCGCATGTATGTACATCTAGCTTTAGCTAATCTTACTCCCCACTCCTCACTAACGGTTATATTAGTCTAAGATCCGAAGTAAGGTCGACCTTCACCCATCTGTTTAATGGATGAAAGTTTATTTTTATTAAATAAAATATGTTTATAAATATACCGCAAATGGGTTGTCTAGGAAAATACGGTCCAGACTATTTATTTTCTCAAAGTAAAAAAACGACACCCTGTAAACTATTCCCCAGATGCTTCTACTATGCATAAACTTTAATCAGCTCACCGCAGGATGGATTAAAGCTTAAGTTTAAAATTTGGTTTTTTTCTCTTTATCCGTTTTTGAGTTGTCTACAAAATTCGAAATTTGAACTTTTTCTCAAATATCTCAAATTAGGTCCATTTTAGGCAAATTATGTATAGGGACAAAATAATAGAGAATGACATCATAAGCAATTTTTATCATGATTCGCATACTTTCCTTATCTGTACACAGAAAGAAAAGTAAAAAATGGCCGTGACCGTAATTTCTTAGGCAACCCATTTGCGGTATAATTAAAAACATATTTTATATAATAAAAAACAACTTTCATCCATTAAACAGATGGGTGAAGGTCGACCTTACTTACGGATCCTGGACTATATTATTTTTTTGATAAACAGTGTCAGACTGATGTGCCACCTGACAACCAGTTTTTTTGAATATACATATAATATTATTTTAGTTTACTTTTATAAAACAAAAATTATTTTGAATTTTGTTTGGCTTGTGTGACAAATGTAAAGATTATTAAATTTACAATAAAAACTGAAAAAAAGAGTATATCAATTTCATAATTATAATATTATTATACATATACACAAAAATAAAGGTCGAGCTTTCTAGATAACCTGATAAATGTTCAAAATACGCTCAAAATACGAAGAAAACTGAGCCGACTATAAGAATGTTTAAGGATTTAAGGACATTTTAGGTACACTCCTGACCATAGGCGCCGGAACTCAAAAATTGCTTCGGGTGCCCGGCCTATATGAGGGAAATGGGGGTTCCCTCCCCCTTCCATACCCCACTTAGGGTCATCACCGGTTTTTTAAAAGCATTTAGAAGCCATTTTAAAGCGTTAATTTTATGAATATTTTCTTGAAAAATAAAAAAGGTATTTTCAAATGTCGAATTGCTGGAGTTTTGAGGATTGAAGCGGCAGACGGGAGTATCAACAATTGGTAGGCTGGAGGCTCCCCCCCTAAATTGGGCTCTCGAACATTTTGAAGCATCTGTGGGGCGAAAAAAAAATTGAGAGGGACAGGATTCTCTATATCTGAAGATTTATCGCTTAATCAGCGAGAACATTATAAACAACTGAAATAAAATCTTGTAGAAATAAAACAAAGTGGAAAGTATAAAAACTCCTATATTAAGGGAATTCATCTCATATTAGATGGTAAAAAGCATACGCTTGAAGATCTTTCAGATATTGAAAGCAAATCTGAAGAGAGTACTCCAACATCACCAAGTGCAGAGCAAACTGGTTCTCCTCCCATCATCACTTCTATCGTATCAAAAAATCAAGCCCTAAACACATTGCTGAATACAAATAAAAATTCGAAAACAAAAAATCAAACTAACGCAATCACTGAAAGGACAACAAGGTTTGGTTCAAGCTCAAACACTCTTATTAACTCTTAAATTTTACATTTTAATTTTTTTTTCTGTAATTTGTAATTTTATAATGTGTAATTTGTCATTGTTTTAGTTATATTAAATAATATTGGTTTTAATTTAAAATTATATATATTGTCATGATAAGGAATCATTATGAATTAATAGAAAATATTAGTCAATAAAGTGTATATTTGTGTAAATAAAAAACTAAAAAAATATCATCCTGTACAGCAAATTTAATTTTTGGAAAAATGTCAAAATATGATAAGTGATATCCGTGGAAACGAAGAATGAAAAAGGTTGATAAAAAATCTGACGGGTAGGAACTTTCCAATTTCTGGGACTAAAAAAGCCCTAAATTTAAATAAGTTAGATATTTTATAAGGAGTCATAATAATAATAATAATTGGATAACAAAGAAGTTAAATAGACAAATTGTATTGCGCAGTTGTAAAATAGATTAAACTGGTTAAATTTTACGGTAACTGAAGTACATACTGAATTCATGAAATGGAAACTGGATAAGAATTATGGAATTTAGATGCCAAGACATTATCAGTGAGTAAATCACGTTCTTATTAGGGTGAGAGCATAAAAGACAATTTGATATTAACATAAATAACGTGACAAAGACTATATTTAGTTATAGAATAGACAAATATATATATATATATATATATATATATATATATATATATATATATATATATATATATATATATATAGGTAATCGTGCGTTGAGGCACCAAAAACGCATTTATATGGGCGAAGTGGCACCTATATTTACGTTGTTGCACCATTGCAAGGTGCCAGATCGTTTTATTGCATATTTGGTCGTTTTAACTCCTTACTAACCCCTCTACCAAATTTCAGAAAGGTGCCTTTTCGACCATTTTTCTATAAAAACACGATTTTAGTTGAACCGTATACTCCCCAGAGGTCAGGACGGTCGCTCACAACGCTCAGACTTTTACGACTTAGTGGCACCTCGCATGTAAAAATGCTTTCTTACTTTGTGGCACCTCACTTTGTATACATTTTCTTACTTTGTGGCACCCCAGTTTGTTTTCGTAAGTGAACGTAAGAGCACCTTATGTCCTTTGGTGAAAATATCCCAAATACCGGCTAAAATATATGTCGACGAAAAAAGAATATTATAATATGTATGATTCAATTCCAAATTTGACAATATAAATTTACTTTTCGAGTGATAAAATTAATTAATATAAATAAATTAAAATAAATTAAAATAAATTAAAATAAATTAAAATAAATTAAAATAAATTAAAATAAATTAAAATAAATTAAAATAAATTAAAATAAATTAAAATAAATTAAAATAAATTAAAATAAATTAAAATAAATTAAAATAAATTAAAATAAATTAAAATAAATTAAAATAAATTAAAATAAATTAAAATAAATTAAAATAAATTAAAATAAATTAAAATAAATTAAAATAAATTAAAATAAATTAAAATAAATTAAAATAAATTAAAATAAATTAAAATAAATTAAAATAAATTAAAATAAATTAAAATAAATTAAAATAAATTAAAATAAATTAAAATAAATTGAAATAAATTAAAATAAATTAAAATAAATTAAAATAAATTAAAATAAATTAAAATAAATTAAAATAAATTAAAATAAATTAAAATAAATTAAAATAAATTAAAATAAATTAAAATAAATTAAAATAAATTAAAATAAATTAAAATAAATTAAAATAAATTAAAATAAATTAAAATAAATTAAAATAAATTAAAATAAATTAAAATAAATTAAAATAAATTAAAATAAATTAAAATAAATTAAAATAAATTAAAATAAATTAAAATAAATTAAAATAAATTAAAATAAATTAAAATAAATTAAAATAAATTAAAATAAATTAAAATAAATTAAAATAAATTAAAATAAATTAAAATAAATTAAAATAAATTAAAATAAATTAAAATAAATTAAAATAAATTAAAATAAATTAAAATAAATTAAAATAAATTAAAATAAATTAAAATAAATTAAAATAAATTAAAATAAATTAAAATAAATTAAAATAAATTAAAATTAATTAAAATTAATTAAAATTAATTAAAATTAATTAAAATTAATTAAAATTAATTAAAATTAATTAAAATTAATTAAAATTAATTAAAATTAATTAAAATTAATTAAAATTAATTAAAATTAATTAAAATTAATTAAAATTAATTAAAATTAATTAAAATTAATTAAAATTAATTAAAATTAATTAATTAAAATTAATTAAAATTAATTAAAATTAATTAAAATTAATTAAAATTAATTAAAATTAATTAAAATTAATTAAAATTAATTAAAATTAATTAAAATTAATTAAAATTAATTAAAATTAATTAAAATTAATTAAAATTAATTAAAATTAATTAAAATTAATTAAAATTAATTAAAATTAATTAAAATTAATTAAAATTAATTAAAATTAATTAAAATTAATTAAAATTAATTAAAATTAATTAAAATTAATTAAAATTAATTAAAATTAATTAAAATTAATTAAAATTAATTAAAATTAATTAAAATTAATTAAAATAAATAAAATTAATTAAAATTAATTAAAATTAATTAAAATTAATTAAAATTAATTAAAATTAATTAAAATTAATTAAAATTAATTAAAATTAATCAAAATTAATTAAAATTAATTAAAATTAATTAAAATTAATTAAAATTAATTAAAATTAATTAAAATTAATTAAAATTAATTAAAATTAATTAAAATTAATTAAAATTAATTAAAATTAATTAAAATTAATTAAAATTAATTAAAATTAATTAAAATTAATTAAAATTAATTAAAATTAATTAAAATTAATTAAAATTAATTAAAATAAATTAAAATAAAACAAATTATTTTTATGTTTTGCAATAAAGTGAAATGAAAACTAGTGATCGTTTTTTTAATATTTATTTTGTTTAATTATCTTAGAATTGACAAGTATTATAATAATACTTTTCCTAATTCAATCTCGCGAGTAAATTTCCTAAAACCGACTAAGCCTGTGTGGGGAAGGGACGGCTATTATTTTTATGGCGCTCAGTGACTCAGTGCCTTAAAGATTATTTATAGAGCTATTTGACTTAAAGGTGAAGAAATCCCGAAAAACCTCAAGCATTATCATAAAAGCGGTAAAGCATGGCGAATTTGTAATATGGATGTCATATTAATAGAAATTAAATTACTGCAAATACGGCACAAACCAAATCTATAACGAACCATGAAAATTAATTAAAAATTTACCTGGTTTGCCGTAGGATTCTAAGCCGTTTGTCTCTCAACCACAAAATTGCCTACAAGTGAATATAAACGCCTTAGACAACTACGCTACCGAGGCAACTATGTTGTTTTTGTATTACTTAAACTGAAATAGCGTATTACATTACAAGTATGAAAATTGAAATTTTTTACTCGAGTGGGACACAAGTGTATAAAATCACTTTTACACAAGGGATGTACAATCTTTTTCCTACGACTAAAAATTCATTTTATAAAAAAAAAAGTTTAAAATCAGGAAATCTGGCTATGAAGTTCAATCAAAATGTGGCTGGTTTTTTTTATATGCCTTAATAAATAATTTTTATAGCGTTTTACCTATTGTGTTTTGCCGTAATTAAAAACTTAATTTCATTTATAATCACTTTCATAGGATAATAACGGTGAAATTACATTAGGTATAAATAATAATAATAATAATAATACTCTCCCTAATTCACCCCTTACGAGTGAATTTTAAACCCAAAAGCTGAGCTTGTGCGGGGAAAGGGACGGCTATTATTGTTATTTGCCCTGGCGTTTCGAGGCGACTTAAAGATGATTGATTGTGCCATTTGACTTACAGGTGAGAAAAAATAAAATATTAGTTCATTTTTTTTTCAAAAACAATATATAATAAGATGAACAATTGTGAACAAGAACTTTCTTGTAATTCTACTTTAAATTTTTTGCTGAACAATAATCAAAATAGTACAAAATAAATAGCGAAAACAAAAGCTCGGACATAAGATTAATAAAAAGTACCTATTTAAAATAAATAACAAAACTCGTATTTTTAATTTTCATATTTAAAAAAAAAGAAGTTGCTTCCATTTCGTCGCGATATGGTCGAAACATGCAAAGTTGATAAAATTGAGCGCTCTGTGAACTGAGCTAACAAGCTTGTCGCATAAATTATCCAATCAAATATATAAACAAAAAAAAATAAAAAAAATAATATTACCTTAAAATTGTTTTAATAATTTGTTAAAAATAATTATCTAGAATCTAGGTATAGAAATAAATATTCACGATTTAAATTTACTATCTTGTGGCATAATAAAAACTGCATATTATGCGTTAGTTGACTCTCATTTACGTTATGCTGTTCAGTTTTGGGGAGTCTGTTCTGCTGAATTATTTGGTAGAGTCCTTATAATGCAGAAACGGACAATAAGGTTCTTATGTGGAGCACACAGATTAGTTTCATGTAGACCGCTGTTCTTAAAACAAGAAATATTAACATTACCATCTTTATTTTTCTTAGAAACTTGTTGCATGATCCATAAGAACAAGTCGAAATATAAATCGAATATATCCCGTGTAACTCGCCAAACGGGTAACTTGAAGTTACCTATTCCCAAAACTGAACTCTGCCAATTACGGAAGCATCTCCATATCATGGGGCTGTCAGGATCCGTACTCTGCAGAGGGCGCGAGCAAGAAGATGAGACCATCGAGCATATTCTTTACGATTGCTTGACGCTCTCATTTATTAGAAGATTTGTGTTCGGCGAGTATCGGCTAACCCGGCCGATATAAGAGAAGCACCTCTTGGCGAAGTTGTCAACTATATTAAATCTGTAGGCTGGCTCACGAGCTAGGAGGTGCCTATCATCTTAGGAGGATGCACAATAGTCCTAATAAGGCCTAAGTGCTGTGGAGGTAACGCACCCTCCACACGTTACAGATTACAGATGCCCTTAACGTTTGTACATTGTATTTGTTTTGTTAAAATAAATGTATAAATATAACAGTAACTATCATTAATTCATATCAAACTAAACTACGATTTTTAGATGTTTACATACTTATGTATATCATTGGCAATTTCCACTATTCCAGTATCGGTTCTTTAGTTTAAATTTCTTTAAATTGAAACTATACATTTTTAAAATTGATTGCAAAAAAACTGCTCAATATCAACGGTGACACACGGTATAGAAGTCACCCAAACCAAACTTATCACATACCAAAATCCTGAAATTTGGCTTGGAAGCCAACGTGTTAAAAGCAAACGTCACACCATCAAGTTCTACTCATTCTCAAGCTAACAAATTTGTTTTTAGTCAACTTTTATTTAATATGATATATATGGAGCTAGAAGGTATATATGTACTAATTATATATACATATATAGGGTGCTAGAATGTATATATGTATAAACCATATATAAGGAGCCATTTAGTCAAATTAAGTGCGAAAAATTCCGGGTGCGAGAACGAATAAATAGTTTTTGGTGTTACTTCGTCGTTTTACCTGTATATATATATATATATATATATAGGGTGCTAGAATGTATATATGTATAAACCATATATAAGGAGCCATTTAGTCAAATTAAGTGCGAAAAATTCCGGGTGCGAGAACGAATAAATAGTTTTTGGTGTTACTTCGTCGTTTTACCTGTATATATATATATATATATATATATATATATATATATATACAGGTAAAACGACGAAGTAACACCAAAAACTATTTAATCGTTCTCGCACCCGGAATTTTTCGCACTTAATTTGACTAAATGGCTCCTTATATATGGTTTATACATATATACATTCTAGCACCCTATATATGTATATATAATTAGTACATATATACCTTCTAGCTCCATATATATCATATTAAATAAAAGTTGACGAAAAACAAATTTGTTAGCTTGAGAATGAGTAGAACTTAATGGTGTGACGTTTGCTTTTAATACGTTGGCTTCCAAGCCAAATTTCAGGATTTTGGTATGTGATAAGTTTGGTTTGGGTGACTTCTATACCGTGCGTCACCGTTGATATTGAGCATTTTTTTGCTATCAATTTTAAAAATGTATGGTTTCAATTTAAAGAAATTTAAACTAAAGAACCGATACTGGAATAGTGTAAATTGCCAGTGATATACATAAGTATGTAAACATCTAAAAATCGTAGTTTAGTTTGATATGAATTAATGATAGCTACTGTTATATTTATACATTTATTTTAACAAAACAAATACAATGTACAAACGTTAAGGGCATCTGTAATCTGTAACGTGTGGAGGGTGGGTTACCTCCACAGAACTTAGGCCTTATTAGGCCCATTGTGCATCCTCCTAAGATGATAGGCACCTCCTAGCTCGTGAGCCAGCCTACAGATTTAATATAGTTGACAACTTCGCCAAGAGGTGCTTCTCTTATATCGGCCGGGTTAGCCGATACTCGTTGAACAGAAATCTTCTAATAAATGAGAGCGTCAAGCAATCGTAAAGAATATGCTCGATGGTCTCATCTTCTTGCTCGCGCCCTATGCAGAGTACGGATCCTGACAGCCCCATGATATGGAGATGCTTCCGTAATTGGCAAAGAGTTCAGTTTTGGGAATAGGCTACTTCAAGTTACCCGTTTGGCGAGTTACACGGGATATATTCGATTTATATTTCGACTTGTTCTTATGGATCATGCAACAAGTTTCTAAGAAAAATAAAGCAGGTAATGTTAATATTTCTTGTTTTAAGAACAGCGGTCTACATGAAACTAATCTGTGTGCTCCACATAAGAACCTTATTGCCCGTTTCTGCATTATAAAGACACTACCAAATAATTCGACAGAACAGACTCCCCAAAACTGAACAGCATAACGTAAATGAGAGTCAACTAACGCATAATATGCAGTTTTTATTATGACACAAGATAGTAAATTTAAATCGTGAATATTTATTTCTATACCTAGATTCTAGATAATTATTTTTAACAAATTATTAAAACAATTTTAAGGTAACATTATTTTTATTTTTTTTTTGTTTATATATTTGATTGGATACTTTATGCGACAAGCTTGTTAGCTCAGTTCACAGAGCGCTCAATTTTATCAACTTTGCATGTTTCGACAATATCGCGACGAAATGGAAGCAACGTCTCTTTTTTTTAAAATATGAAAATTAAAAATACGAGTTTGTTATTTATTTTAAATAGGTACTTTTTATTAATCTTATGGCCGAGCTTTTCTTTTCGCTATTTATTTTGTACTATTTTGATTATTGTTCAGCAAAAAATTTAAAGTAGAATTACAAGAAAGTTCTTGTTCACGATTGTTCATCTTATTATATATTGTTTTTGAAAAAAAAATGAACTAATATTTTATTTTTTCTCACCTGTAAGTCAAATGGCACTATCAATCATCTTTAAGTCGCCTCGGAACGCCAGGGCAAATAATAATATTAGCCGTCCCTTTCCCCACACAAGCTCAGCTTTTGGGCTTAAAATTCACTCGTAAAGGGGTGAATTAGGGAGAGTATTATTATTATTATTATTATTATTATTTTTACCTAATGTGATTTCATCGTTATTATCCTATGAAAGTAAATATAAATGAAATTAAGTTTTTAATTACGACAAAACACAATAGGTAAAACGCTATAAAAATTATTTATTAAGGCCTATAAAAAAACCAGACACATTTTGATTGAACTTTATAGCCAGATTTCCTGATTTTAAACTTTTTTTTTATAAAACGAATTTGTAGTCGTAGGAAAAATATTGTACATCCCTTGTGTAAAAGTGATTTTATACACTTGTGTCCCACTCGAGTAAAAAATTTTAATTTTCATACTTGTAATGTAATACACTATATCAGTTTAAGTAGTACAAAAACAACATAGTTGGCTCGGTAGCGTAGTTGTCTAAGGCTTTTATATTCACTTGTAGGCAATTTTGTGGTTGAGAGACAAACGGCTTAGAATTCTACGGCAAACCAGGTAAATTTTTAATTAATTTTCATGGTTCGTTATAGAATTTGGTGTGTGCCGTATTTGCAGTAATTTAATTTCTATTAATATGACATCCATATTACAAATTCACCATGCTTTACCGCTTTGATGATAATGCTTGAGGTTTTTCGGGATTTCTTCACCTTTAAGTCAAATAGCTCTATAAATCATCTTTAAGTCACTGAGTCCCTGAGCGTCATAAAAATAATAGCCGTCCCTTCCCCACACAGGCTTAGTCGGCTTTAGAAAATTTACTCGCGAGATTGAATTAGGGAAAGTATTATTATAATACTTGTTATTTCTAAGATAATTAAACAAAATAAATATTAAAAAAATGATCACTAGTTTTCATTTTACTTTATTGCAAAACATAAAAATAATTTATTTTATTATTTACATTATTTTAATTTATTTTAATTTATTTTAATTTATTTTAATTTATTTTAATTTATTTTAATTTATTTTAATTTATTTTAATTTATTTTAATTTATTTTAATTTATTTTAATTTATTTTAATTTATTTTAATTTATTTTAATTTATTTTAATTTATTTTAATTTATTTTAATTTATTTTAATTTATTTTAATTTATTTTAATTTATTTTAATTTATTTTAATTTATTTTAATTTATTTTAATTTATTTTAATTTATTTTAATTTATTTTAATTTATTTTAATTTATTTTAATTTATTTTAATTTATTTTAATTTATTTTAATTTATTTTAATTTATTTTAATTTATTTTAATTTATTTTAATTTATTTTAATTTATTTTAATTTATTTTAATTTATTTTAATTTATTTTAATTTATTTTAATTTATTTTAATTTATTTTAATTTATTTTAATTTATTTTAATTTATTTTAATTTATTTTAATTTATTTTAATTTATTTTAATTTATTTTAATTTATTTTAATTTATTTTAATTTATTTTAATTTATTTTAATTTATTTTAATTTATTTTAATTTATTTTAATTTATTTTAATTTATTTTAATTTATTTTAATTTATTTTAATTTATTTTAATTTATTTTAATTTATTTTAATTTATTTTAATTTATTTTAATTTATTTTAATTTATTTTAATTTATTTTAATTTATTTTAATTTATTTTAATTTATTTTAATTTATTTTAATTTATTTTAATTTATTTTAATTTATTTTAATTTATTTTAATTTATTTTAATTTATTTTAATTTATTTTAATTTATTTTAATTTATTTTAATTTATTTATATTAATTAATTTTATCACTCGAAAAGTAAATTTATGTTGTCAAATTTGGAATTGAATCATACATATTATAATATTCTTTTGTTCGTCGACATATATTTTAACCGGTATTTGGGATATTTTCACCAAAGGACCTAAGGTGCTCTTACGTTCACTTACGAAAACAAACTGGGGTGCCACAAAGTAAGAAAATGTATACAACGTGAGGTGTCACAAAGTAAGAAAGCATTTTTACATGCGAGGTGCCACTACGTCGTAAAAGTCTGAGCGTTGTTAGCGACTGGCCTGACCTCTGGGGAGTATACGGTTCAACTAAAATCGTGTTTTTATAGAAAAATGGTAGAAATGGCACCTTTCTGAAATTTGGTAGAGGGGTTAGTAAGGAGTTAAAACGACCAAATATGCAATAAAACGATCTGGCACCTTGCAATGGTGCAACAACGTAAATATAGGTGCCACTTCGCCCATATAAATGCGTTTTTGGTGCCTCAACGTACGATTACCTATATATATATATATATATATATATATATATATATATATATATATATATATATATATATATATATATATATATATATATATATATAAAAATGCTTTCTTACTTTGTGGCACCTCACTTTGTATACATTTTCTTACTTTGTGGCACCCCAGTTTGTTCTCGTAAGTGAACGTAAGAGCACCTTAGGTCCTTTGGTGAAAATATCCCAAATACCGGCTAAAATATATGTCGACGAACAAAAGAATATTATAATATGTATGATTCAATTCCAAATTTGACAATATAAATTTACTTTTCGAGATAAAATTAATTAATATAAATAAATTAAAATAAATTAAAATAAATTAAAATAAATTAAAATAAATTAAAATAAATTAAAATAAATTAAAATAAATTAAAATAAATTAAAATAAATTAAAATAAATTAAAATAAATTAAAATAAATTAAAATAAATTAAAATAAATTAAATTAAAATAAATTAAAATAAATTAAAATAAAATTAAAATAAATTAAAATAAATTAAAATAAATTAAAATAAATTAAAATAAATTAAAATAAATTAAAATAAATTAAAATAAATTAAAATAAATTAAAATAAATTAAAATAAATTAAAATAAATTAAAATAAATTAAATAAATTAAAATAAATTAAAATAAATTAAAATAAATTAAAATAAATTAAAATAAATTAAAATAAATTAAAATAAATTAAAATAAATTAAAATAAATTAAAATAAATTAAAATAAATTAAAATAAATTAAAATAAATTAAAATAAATTAAAATAAATTAAAATAAATTAAAATAAATGAAAATAAATTAAAATAAATTAAAATAAATTAAAATAAATTAAAATAAATTAAAATAAATTAAAATAAATTAAAATAAATTAAAATAAATTAAAATAAATTAAAATAAATTAAAATAAATTAAAATAAATTAAAATAAATTAAAATAAATTAAAATAAATTAAAATAAATTAAAATAAATTAAAATAAATTAAAATAAATTAAAATAAATTAAAATAAATTAAAATAAATTAAAATAAATTAAAATAAATTAAAATAAATTAAAATAAATTAAAATAAATTAAAATAAATTAAAATAAATTAAAATAAATTAAAATAAATTAAAATAAATTAAAATAAATTAAAATAAATTAAAATAAATTAAAATAAATTAAAATAAATTAAAATAAATTAAAATAAATTAAAATAAATTAAAATAAATTAAAATAAATTAAAATAAATTAAAATAAATTAAAATAAATTAAAATAAATTAAAATAAATTAAAATAAATTAAAATAAATTAAAATAAATTAAAATAAATTAAAATAAATTAAAATAAATTAAAATAAATTAAAATAAATTAAAATAAATTAAAATAAATTAAAATAAATTAAAATAAATTAAAATAAATTAAAATAAATTAAAATAAATTAAAATAAATTAAAATAAATTAAAATAAATTAAAATAAATTAAAATAAATTAAAATAAATTAAAATAAATTAAAATAAATTAAAATAAATTAAAATAAATTAAAATAAATTAAAATAAATTAAAATAAATTAAAATAAATTAAAATAAATTAAAATAAATTAAAATAAATTAAAATAAATTAAAATAAATTAAAATAAATTAAAATAAATTAAAATAAATTAAAATAAATTAAAATAAATTAAAATAAATTAAAATAAATTAAAATAAATTAAAATAAATTAAAATAAATTAAAATAAATTAAAATAAATTAAAATAAATTAAAATAAATTAAAATAAATTAAAATAAATTAAAATAAATTAAAATAAATTAAAATAAATTAAAATAAATTAAAATAAATTAAAATAAATTAAAATAAATTAAAATAAATTAAAATAAATTAAAATAAATTAAAATAAATTAAAATAAATTAAAATAAATTAAAATAAATTAAAATAAATTAAAATAAATTAAAATAAATTAAAATAAATTAAAATAAATTAAAATAAATTAAAATAAATTAAAATAAATTAAAATAAATTAAAATAAATTAAAATAAATTAAAATAAATTAAAATAAATTAAAAATAATTAAAATAAATTAAAATAAATTAAAATAAATTAAAATAAATTAAAATAAATTAAAATAAATTAAAATAAATTAAAATAAATTAAAATAAATTAAAATAAATTAAAATAAATTAAAATAAATTAAAATAAATTAAAATAAATTAAAATAAATTAAAATAAATTAAAATAAATTAAAATAAATTAAAATAAATTAAAATAAATTAAAATAAATTAAAATAAATTAAAATAAATTAAAATAAATTAAAATAAATTAAAATAAATTAAAATAAATTAAAATAAATTAAAATAAATTAAAATAAATTAAAATAAATTAAAATAAATTAAAATAATGTAAATAATAAAATAAATTATTTTTATGTTTTGCAATAAAGTAAAATGAAAACTAGTGATCATTTTTTTAATATTTATTTTGTTTAATTATCTTAGAAATAACAAGTATTATAATAATACTTTCCCTAATTCAATCTCGCGAGTAAATTTCCTAAAGCCGACTAAGCCTGTGTGGGGAAGGGACGGCTATTATTTTTATGACGCTCAGGGACTCAGTGACTTAAAGATGATTTATAGAGCTATTTGACTTAAAGGTGAAGAAAACCCGAAAAACCTCAAGCATTATCATCAAAGCGGTAAAGCATGGCGAATTTGTAATATGGATGTCATATTAATAGAAATTAAATTACTGCAAATACGGCACACACCAAATTCTATAACGAACCATGCAAATTAATTAAAAAATCACTTGGTTTGCCGTAGGATTCTAAGCCGTTTGTCTCTCAACCACAAAATTGCCTACAAGTGAATATAAACGCCTTAGACAACTACGCTACCGAGCCAACTATGTTGTTTTTGTATTACTTAAACTGATATAGCGTATTACATTACAAGTATGAAAATTGAAATTTTTTACTCGAGTGGGACACAAGTGTATAAAATCACTTTTACACAAGGGATGTACAATATTTTTCCTACGACTACAAATTCATTTTATAAAAAAAGAGTTTAAAATCAGAAAATCTGGCTATAAAGTTCAATCAAAATGTGGCTGGTTTTTTTTATATGCCTTAATAAATAATTTTTATAGCGTTTTACCTATTGTGTTTTGTCGTAATTAAAAACTTAATTTCATTTATAATCACTTTCATAGGATAATAACGGTGAAATCACATTAGGTATAAATAATAATAATAATACTCTCCCTAATTCACCCCCTTACGAGTGAATTTTAAACCCAAAAGCTAGCTTGTGCGGGGAAAGGGACGGCTATTATTGTTATTTGCCCTGGCGTTTCGAGGCGACTTAAAGATGATTGATAGTGCCATTTGACTTACATGTGAGAAAAAATAAAATATTAGTTCATTTTTTTTTTTTTTTAAAACAATATATAATAAGATGAACAATCGTGAACAAGAACTTTCTTGTAATTCTACTTTAAATTTTTTGCTGAACAATAATCAAAATAGTACAAAATAAATAGCGAAAAGAAAAGCTTCGGACATAAGATTAATAAAAAGTACTTATTTAAAATAAATAACAAAACTCGTATTTTTAATTTTCATATTTTAAAAAAAAAGACGTTGCTTCCATTTTGTCGCGATATGGTCGAAACAAAGTTGATAAAATTGAGCGCTCTGTGAACTGAGCTAACAAGCTTGTCGCATAAATTATCCAATCAAATATATAAACAAAAAAAAAATAAAAAAAATAATATTACCTTAAAATTGTTTTAATAATTTGTAAAAAATAATTATCTAGAATCTAGGTATAGAAAAAAATATACACGATTTAAATTTACTATCTTGTGGCATAATAAAAACTGCATATTATGCGTTAGTTGACTCTCATTTACGTTATGCTGTTCAGTTTTGGGGAGTCTGTTCTGCCGAATTATTTGGTAGAGTCCTTATAATGCAGAAACGGGCAATAAGGTTCTTATGTGGAGCACACAGATTAGTTTCATGTAGACCGCTGTTCTTAAAACAAGAAATATTAACATTACCTTCTTCGTTTTTCTTAGAAACTTGTTGCATGATCCATGAGAACAAGTCGAAATATAAATCGAATATATCCCGTGTAACTCGCCAGAAGGGTAACTTGAAGTTGCCTATTCCCAAAACTGAACTCTTTGCCAATTACGGAAGCATCTCCATATCATGGGGCTGTCAGGATCCGTACTCTGCAGAGGGCGCGAGCAAGAAGATGAGACCATCGAGCATATTCTTTACGATTGCTTGACGCTCTCATTTATTAGAAGAGTTGTGTTCGGCGAGTATCGGCTAACCCGGCCGATATAACAGAAGCACCTCTTGGCGAAGTTGTCAACTATATTAAATCTGTAGGCTGGCTCACGAGCTAGGAGGTGCCTATCATCTTAGGAGGATGCACAATGGGCCTAATAAGGCCTTAGTGCTGTGGAGGTAACCCACCCTCCACACGTTACAGATTACAGATGCCCTTAACGTTTGTACATTGTATTTGTTTTGTTAAAATAAATGTATAAATATAACAGTAACTATCATTAATTCATATCAAACTATACTACGATTTTTAGATGTTTACATACTTATGTATCACTGGCAATTTCCACTATTCCAGTATCGGTTCTTTAGTTTAAATTTCTTTAAATTGAAACTATACATTTTTAAAATTGATTGCAAAAAAAATGCTCAATATCAACGGTGACACACGGTATAGAAGTTACCCAAACCAAACTTATCACATACCAAAATCCTGAAATTTGGCTTGGAAGCCAACGTGTTAAAAGCAAACGTCACACCATCAAGTTCTACTCATTCTCAAGCTAACAAATTTGTTTTTCGTCAACATTTATTTAATATGATATATATGGAGCTAGAAGGTATATATGTACTAATTATATATACATATATAGGGTGCTAGAATGTATATATGTATAAACCATATATAAGGAGCCATTTAGTCAAATTAAGTGCGAAAAATTCCGGGTGCGAGAACGATTAAATAGTTTTTGGTGTTACTTCGTCGTTTTACCTGTATATATATATATATATATATATATATATATATATACATATATATAAAATTCAAACTAATTTATTGGGGGCAGCAGCAATATGTAATATATATATATATATATATATATATATATATATATATATATATATATATATATATATATATATATATATATATATATATATATATATATATATATATATATATATATATTGTTATGGTTTTATTAACCTCACAATTTTTAAAAAATACTCAATAAACTTCACTTACCCTTGCTAGCTTCTTGATATATTTTAGCACCTTTTTTTTAAGCAGATTCTCTTTACCTCAGTGGTGTCAGTTCAAATTTTATACTTTATGAATTTTATTTATTTATTTTTTTATTATTTATTACATTTATTTAATTTAATTTATTAAGTTTAATTAAGTTTATTTAGTTTATATAGTTTATATAGTTTATATAGTTTATATAGTTTATATAGTTTATATAGTTTATATAGTTTATATAGTTTATATAGTTTATATAGTTTATATAGTTTATATAGTTTATATAGTTTATATAGTTTATATAGTTTATATAGTTTATATAGTTTATATAGTTTATATAGTTTATATAGTTTATATAGTTTATATAGTTTATATAGTTTATATAGTTTATATAGTTTATATAGTTTATATAGTTTATATAGTTTATATAGTTTATATAGTTTATATAGTTTATATAGTTTATATAGTTTATTTAGTTTATTTAGTTTATTTAGTTTATTTAGTTTATATAGTTTATTTAGTTTATTTAGTTTATTTAGTTTATTTAGTTTATATAGTTTATTTAGTTTATTTAGTTTATTTAGTTTATTTAGTTTATTTAGTTTATTTAGTTTATTTAGTTTATTTAGTTTATTTAGTTTATTTAGTTTATTTAGTTTATTTAGTTTATTTAGTTTATTTAGTTTATTTAGTTTATTTAGTTTATTTAGTTTATTTAGTTTATTTAGTTTATTTAGTTTATTTAGTTTATTTAGTTTATTTAGTTTATTTAGTTTATTTAGTTTATTTAGTTTATTTAGTTTATTTAGTTTATTTAGTTTATTTAGTTTATTTAGTTTATTTAGTTTATTTAGTTTATTTAGTTTATTTAGTTTATTTAGTTTATTTAGTTTATTTAGTTTATTTAGTTTATTTAGTTTATTTAGTTTATTTAGTTTATTTAGTTTATTTAGTTTATTTAGTTTATTTAGTTTATTTAGTTTATTTAGTTTATTTAGTTTATTTAGTTTATTTAGTTTATTTAGTTTATTTAGTTTATTTAGTTTATTTAGTTTATTTAGTTTATTTAGTTTATTTAGTTTATTTAGTTTATTTAGTTTATTTAGTTTATTTAGTTTATTTAGTTTATTTAGTTTATTTAGTTTATTTAGTTTATTTAGTTTATTTAGTTTATTTAGTTTATTTAGTTTATTTAGTTTATTTAGTTTATTTAGTTTATTTAGTTTATTTAGTTTATTTAGTTTATTTAGTTTATTTAGTTTATTTAGTTTATTTAGTTTATTTAGTTTATTTAGTTTATTTAGTTTATTTAGTTTATTTAGTTTATTTAGTTTATTTAGTTTATTTAGTTTATTTAGTTTATTTAGTTTATTTAGTTTATTTAGTTTATTTAGTTTATTTAGTTTATTTAGTTTATTTAGTTTATTTAGTTTATTTAGTTTATTTAGTTTATTTAGTTTATTTAGTTTATTTAGTTTATTTAGTTTATTTAGTTTATTTAGTTTATTTAGTTTATTTAGTTTATTTAGTTTATTTAGTTTATTTAGTTTATTTAGTTTATTTAGTTTATTTAGTTTATTTAGTTTATTTAGTTTATTTAGTTTATTTAGTTTATTTAGTTTATTTAGTTTATTTAGTTTATTTAGTTTATTTAGTTTATTTAGTTTATTTAGTTTATTTAGTTTATTTAGTTTATTTAGTTTATTTAGTTTATTTAGTTTATTTAGTTTATTTAGTTTATTTAGTTTATTTAGTTTATTTAGTTTATTTAGTTTATTTAGTTTATTTAGTTTATTTAGTTTATTTAGTTTATTTAGTTTATTTAGTTTATTTAGTTTATTTAGTTTATTTAGTTTATTTAGTTTATTTAGTTTATTTAGTTTATTTAGTTTATTTAGTTTATTTAGTTTATTTAGTTTATTTAGTTTATTTAGTTTATTTAGTTTATTTAGTTTATTTAGTTTATTTAGTTTATTTAGTTTATTTAGTTTATTTAGTTTATTTAGTTTATTTAGTTTATTTAGTTTATTTAGTTTATTTAGTTTATTTAGTTTATTTAGTTTATTTAGTTTATTTAGTTTATTTAGTTTATTTAGTTTATTTAGTTTATTTAGTTTATTTAGTTTATTTAGTTTATTTAGTTTATTTAGTTTATTTAGTTTATTTAGTTTATTTAGTTTATTTAGTTTATTTAGTTTATTTAGTTTATTTAGTTTATTTAGTTTATTTAGTTTATTTAGTTTATTTAGTTTATTTAGTTTATTTAGTTTATTTAGTTTATTTAGTTTATTTAGTTTATTTAGTTTATTTAGTTTATTTAGTTTATTTAGTTTATTTAGTTTATTTAGTTTATTTAGTTTATTTAGTTTATTTAGTTTATTTAGTTTATTTAGTTTATTTAGTTTATTTAGTTTATTTAGTTTATTTAGTTTATTTAGTTTATTTAGTTTATTTAGTTTATTTAGTTTATTTAGTTTATTTAGTTTATTTAGTTTATTTAGTTTATTTAGTTTATTTAGTTTATTTAGTTTATTTAGTTTATTTAGTTTATTTAGTTTATTTAGTTTATTTAGTTTATTTAGTTTATTTAGTTTATTTAGTTTATTTAGTTTATTTAGTTTATTTAGTTTATTTAGTTTATTTAGTTTATTTAGTTTATTTAGTTTATTTAGTTTATTTAGTTTATTTAGTTTATTTAGTTTATTTAGTTTATTTAGTTTATTTAGTTTATTTAGTTTATTTAGTTTATTTAGTTTATTTAGTTTATTTAGTTTATTTAGTTTATTTAGTTTATTTAGTTTATTTAGTTTATTTAGTTTATTTAGTTTATTTAGTTTATTTAGTTTATTTAGTTTATTTAGTTTATTTAGTTTATTTAGTTTATTTAGTTTATTTAGTTTATTTAGTTTATTTAGTTTATTTAGTTTATTTAGTTTATTTAGTTTATTTAGTTTATTTAGTTTATTTAGTTTATTTAGTTTATTTAGTTTATTTAGTTTATTTAGTTTATTTAGTTTATTTAGTTTATTTAGTTTATTTAGTTTATTTAGTTTATTTAGTTTATTTAGTTTATTTAGTTTATTTAGTTTATTTAGTTTATTTAGTTTATTTAGTTTATTTAGTTTATTTAGTTTATTTAGTTTATTTAGTTTATTTAGTTTATTTAGTTTATTTAGTTTATTTAGTTTATTTAGTTTATTTAGTTTATTTAGTTTATTTAGTTTATTTAGTTTATTTAGTTTATTTAGTTTATTTAGTTTATTTAGTTTATTTAGTTTATTTAGTTTATTTAGTTTATTTAGTTTATTTAGTTTATTTAGTTTATTTAGTTTATTTAGTTTATTTAGTTTATTTAGTTTATTTAGTTTATTTAGTTTATTTAGTTTATTTAGTTTATTTAGTTTATTTAGTTTATTTAGTTTATTTAGTTTATTTAGTTTATTTAGTTTATTTAGTTTATTTAGTTTATTTAGTTTATTTAGTTTATTTAGTTTATTTAGTTTATTTAGTTTATTTAGTTTATTTAGTTTATTTAGTTTATTTAGTTTATTTAGTTTATTTAGTTTATTTAGTTTATTTAGTTTATTTAGTTTATTTAGTTTATTTAGTTTATTTAGTTTATTTAGTTTATTTAGTTTATTTAGTTTATTTAGTTTATTTAGTTTATTTAGTTTATTTAGTTTATTTAGTTTATTTAGTTTATTTAGTTTATTTAGTTTATTTAGTTTATTTAGTTTATTTAGTTTATTTAGTTTATTTAGTTTATTTAGTTTATTTAGTTTATTTAGTTTATTTAGTTTATTTAGTTTATTTAGTTTATTTAGTTTATTTAGTTTATTTAGTTTATTTAGTTTATTTAGTTTATTTAGTTTATTTAGTTTATTTAGTTTATTTAGTTTATTTAGTTTATTTAGTTTATTTAGTTTATTTAGTTTATTTAGTTTATTTAGTTTATTTAGTTTATTTAGTTTATTTAGTTTTATTTAGTTTATTTAGTTTATTTAGTTTATTTAGTTTATTTAGTTTATTTAGTTTATTTAGTTTATTTAGTTTATTTAGTTTATTTAGTTTATTTAGTTATTTAGTTTATTTAGTTTATTTAGTTTATTTAGTTTATTTAGTTTATTTAGTTTATTTAGTTTATTTAGTTTATTTAGTTTATTTAGTTATTTAGTTTATTTAGTTTATTTAGTTTATTTAGTTTATTTAGTTTATTTAGTTTATTTAGTTTATTTAGTTATTTAGTTTATTTAGTTTATTTAGTTTATTTAGTTTATTTAGTTTATTTAGTTTATTTAGTTTATTTAGTTTATTTAGTTTATTTAGTTTATTTAGTTTATTTAGTTTATTTAGTTTATTTAGTTTATTTAGTTTATTTAGTTTATTTAGTTTATTTAGTTTATTTAGTTTATTTAGTTTATTAGTTTATTTAGTTTATTTAGTTTATTTAGTTTATTTAGTTTATTTAGTTTATTTAGTTTATTTAGTTTATTTAGTTTATTTAGTTTATTTAGTTTATTTAGTTTATTTAGTTTATTTAGTTTATTTAGTTTATTTAGTTTATTTAGTTTATTTAGTTTATTTAGTTTATTTAGTTTATTTAGTTTATTTAGTTTATTTTAGTTTATTTAGTTTATTTAGTTTATTTAGTTTATTTAGTTTATTTAGTTTATTTAGTTTATTTAGTTTATTTAGTTTATTTAGTTTATTTAGTTTATTTAGTTTATTTAGTTATTTAGTTTATTTAGTTTATTTAGTTTATTTAGTTTATTTGTTTATTTAGTTTTATTTAGTTTATTTAGTTTATTTAGTTTTATTTAGTTTATTTAGTTTATTTAGTTTATTTAGTTTATTTAGTTTATTTAGTTTATTTAGTTTATTTAGTTTATTTAGTTTATTTAGTTTATTTAGTTTATTTAGTTTATTTAGTTTATTTAGTTTATTTAGTTTATTTAGTTTATTTAGTTTATTTAGTTTAATTAGTTTATTTAGTTATTTATTTAGTTTATTTAGTTTATTTAGTTTATTTAGTTTATTTAGTTTATTTAGTTTATTTAGTTTATTTAGTTTATTTAGTTTATTTAGTTTATTTAGTTTATTTAGTTTATTTAGTTTATTTAGTTTATTTAGTTTATTTAGTTTATTTTAGTTTATTTAGTTTATTTAGTTTATTAGTTTATTTAGTTTATTTAGTTTATTAGTTTATTTAGTTTATTTAGTTTATTTAGTTTATTTAGTTTATTTAGTTTATTTAGTTTATTTAGTTTATTTAGTTTATTTAGTTTATTTAGTTTATTTAGTTTATTTAGTTTATTTAGTTTATTTAGTATATAGTTTATTTAGTTTATTTAGTTTATTTAGTTTATTATAGTTTATATTAGTTTATTTAGTTTATTTAGTTTATTTAGTTTATTTAGTTTATTTAGTTTATTTAGTTTATTTAGTTTATTTTAGTTTATTTAGTTTATTTAGTTTATTTAGTTTATTTAGCTTTATTTATTTATTTAGTTTATTTAGTTTATTTAGTTTATTTAGTTATTTAGTTTATTTAGTTTATTTAGTTTATTAGTTTATTTAGTTTATTTAGTTTATTTAGTTTATTTAGTTTATATTAGTTTATTTAGTTTTATATTTAGTTTATTTAGTTTATTAGTTTTAGTTTATTTAGTTTATTTAGTTTATTTAGTTTATTTAGTTTATTTAGTTTATTTAGTTTATTTAGTTTATTTAGTTTATTTAGTTTATTTAGTTTATTTAGTTTATTTAGTTTATTTAGTTATATTTAGTTTATTTAGTTTATTTAGTTTTATTAGTTATTTAGTTTATAGTATTTAGTTTATTTAGTTTATTTAGTTTATTTAGTTTATTTAGTTTATTTAGTTTATTTAGTTTATTTAGTTTATTTAGTTTATTTAGTTTATTTAGTTTATTAGTTTATTTAGTTTATTAGTTTATTTAGTTTATTTAGTTTATTTAGTTTATTTAGTTTATTTAGTTTTATTTAGTTTATTTAGTTTATTTAGTTTATTTAGTTTATTTAGTTTATTTAGTTTATTTAGTTTATTTAGTTTATTTAGTTTATTTAGTTTTTTAGTTTATTTAGTTTATTTATTTTATTTAGGTTTATTTATTAAAATGTAAAAACAATAATTCCAACAATAAAAATACCTTGAGTTATTGATTATTATGTCTAATGCCTACATTGATAAATATGATTAAGGATGTTAATACAATAATTAGTCAATAAAATTATATAATCTTTGTTACCATCGTTAATCGTATCATCCTGTAAATATTTTTCAATAAATAGACAAATTGCAAATACAAAAGCTTTCCAATTTATTACCACTGTATTAACACATATAAAATTCTGAACATTGAATCAATTGCCTATTTTCTAACTTATTTAAACTAACCATACATTCGTACACATACACACTTATTATTATTATTAGGGAAAATTTAACATAGAAAAATTAAATCAAACTTACTGTTAACAACTAACGATATCTAAAATTTGACATCAAAATTGATATGTCGCAACGTAACGTTTATCAAATTTCGGACATTTGTCTATTCTATAACTAAATATAGTCTTTGTCACGTTATTTATGTTAATATCAATTGTCTTTTATGCTCTCACCCTAATAAGAACGTGATTTACTCACTGATAATGTCTTGGCATCTAAATTCCATAATTCTTATCCAGTTTCCATTTCATGAATTCAGTATGTACTTCAGTTACCGTAAAATTTAACCAGTTTAATCTATTTTACAACTGCGCAATACAATTTGTCTATTTAACTTCTTTGTTATCCAATTATTATTATTATTATGACTCCTTATAAAATATCTAACTTATTTAAATTTAGGGCTTTTTTAGTCCCAGAAATTGGAAAGTTCCTACCCGTCAGATTTTTTATCAACCTTTTTCATTCTTCGTTTCCACGGATATCACTTATCATATTTTGACATTTTTCCAAAAATTAAATTTGCTGTACAGGATGATATTTTTTTAGTTTTTTATTTACACAAATATACACTTTATTGACTAATATTTTCTATTAATTCATAATGATTCCTTATCATGACAATATATATAATTTTAAATTAAAACCAATATTATTTAATATAACTAAAACAATGACAAATTACACATTATAAAATTACAAATTACAGAAAAAAAAATTAAAATGTAAAATTTAAGAGTTAATAAGAGTGTTTGAGCTTGAACCAAACCTTGTTGTCCTTTCAGTGATTGCGTTAGTTTGATTTTTTGTTTTCGAATTTTTATTTGTATTCAGCAATGTGTTTAGGGCTTGATTTTTTGATACGATAGAAGTGATGATGGGAGGAGAACCAGTTTGCTCTGCACTTGGTGATGTTGGAGTACTCTCTTCAGATTTGCTTTCAATATCTGAAAGATCTTCAAGCGTATGCTTTTTACCATCTAATATGAGATGAATTCCCTTAATATAGGAGTTTTTATACTTTCCACTTTGTTTTATTTCTACAAGATTTTATTTCAGTTGTTTATAATGTTCTCGCTGATTAAGCGTTAAATCTTCAGATATAGAGAATCCTGTCCCTCTCAATTTTTTTTTCGCCCCACAGATGCTTCAAAATGTTCGAGAGCCCAATTTAGGGGGGGAGCCTCCAGCCTACCAATTGTTGATACTCCCGTCTGCCGCTTCAATCCTCAAAACTCCAGCAATTCGACATTTGAAAATACCTTTTTTATTTTTCAAGAAAATATTCATAAAATTAACGCTTTAAAATGGCTTCTA
>OV651814.1:105437856-105456216 GCA_927349885.1 Psylliodes chrysocephalus
TTTTTCGACGCAAAAATTAATTTTCTACTTCCACCAGTGACGTTCACGTAAACATGATAATGAATGTTTGGATAAAAAAACTGAATTCAAAATTTTAAATCTAAAATGAAATGACAAGAGAATACAAATAAAATATAGAACCCAAATTATTTACAATTGTTGAAAGTGTCCTCCACCCACACGTATGCAAGCATCTACTCTTCTTGGCCTAAATTGACGCACATTATCAAAGATTCTTGGGGTGTTTCTTATGGTTTGGCAGCATACTATTTTACGATTTCGTAACTTTTGAATCGGAACTGCGTACACTAAGCTTTTCAGATGCCCCCAGAAAAACTAGCCTAAATTATTAAGGTCGGGAGATTTAGGCTGCCATGACTGCGTTACTCCGTGACCTATCCACCGAGTGCAATAGGTGTGATTTAGAAATTCACGCACTCGTAAGCTAAAATGTGGAGGAACATCAGCTGCATTTAGCCACATCTGGTTACTTAATAAAACAGGAAGGTCTTCAAACATTGGCGACAGATCTTCATCAAGAAAGTGTAAATATGTTTGTCCATCAAGTAGGAGAAACTACTCATAGAAATTAACGCGGAACGGGAAATCTCTAAGGAGCAATGTCTGGACCCTTTGAATTTGATAAAGGTATTACAAATTTTTGATTAAAATTTTCCAAACAAGTACATGTGAAACATCAAATGTTGCCGCGATTTACCCCATACTAGTTTCGGGGTTCCCCTCAAAAATCAAATTTCTTTATTATTAAAAGTCAAGTAAAAGAATAATTGTTTTATAAAACTATAAAATGTCTATTAACAATGATAAAATAATATAAAGTTTGGGGAAAAGAAATCGTATTAATCTATTTTATGGAAAAGCACATAACTCTTAACCTTTTTTTATCGGAAACGAGTTGTACTACGGGACATTAGGTAGCTATAATCCTACCGTCTAATTGTACCACCGAATTTCTAGATATGAATAACCCGCGATGGCTCCAGGCCGCACAGGCTAAAAAAATAGGTTTTTTTTAAATTGATAATATAATTATCATATATTTTACAACTACTTGATTTCCATTTTGTGGTACAACTCAGTAGTCAAACAGGAGCAACCTTTTACGCTGCTAGAATATTTGGATAAGCGTGGTACAACCCGGTAGTCTCCTTTTGATGTTTTTCGAATTTCATTATGCCTTTTTATGTCCGTACCCGAAGGGTAACCAACAGGACCCTAATACTTAGACTCCACCGTCTGTCCGTCTGTGTGTCAGCGAGCTGTATCTCATGATCCGTAATAAGTAGAAAGTTGAAATTTTCACAGAATGTGTATTTCTGTTTTTAAACAATAAAAATAAATTAAAAATTAAAGGGGACTCCCCTACTAGAAACGAGTTTTTTTTGGATTTTTTTGCCCAATCTTAATACAGCATTTAAAAAGTACCTATTAGTGCAGGGCATAGTGGCGCATTCGTTTGTAAAATTGTTTTAATTCGTAATTTTTTTTTTAATGTCCGAAAGGCTTTCCTGATTATAAAAGTGTAAGATGACACTCGATATCTGTTGATGTTATTGTTTAAACAACGAAAAATTAATTAAACCAGAAAAAATGCATTTTTTGCAATGAATTAATTTTTTTATATTCTTTAAGATATTTCGAATAAAAAAGTCCTTACGCCCACCATCGTATCTTCAACCCTTTAATTGTTATAAATGTTTAAAATCCGAAATTTATGAAAATTATAATTTTCTTGAATTAAATGTTACACCTTAAAATTTAAAATGCTATAATTTTAAATTTTTACCGAATATTCAAACTATAATAAACAAAATAACCTAAATAAATTTTCAAAATTTTGTTTGTTGTTATGCTTTTTTTTACGTTATAACAATATGCTTCCTACGCGCGTGTACTTTTAGAGAGAAGTACTTCTATCTCACTTCCAACTCAATGTATAAGATGGGTAAGAGAAAGCCCGATGACGCGCTGAATCAATTTTTTGCTGTTTTTCAGAGGTAATAAGTTTTAAAAAATTATTATTAACATTTTTCATAACACTTTGTTATATTTGCCGATTAATAGTTTTGTATCATGTGATTTTTTTACTTTTTTAGATACTTTTGATAACTTTTTTATTTATTAAAGTTAATAGAAATGTTCCATCCATTTTAAATTAAATTAAATTAATTTATTTCATAATTTTTGATAAAATTACATTATATCTAAAAATAAAAAAAAAACAACTGATATATAGAGTTCATAAAATATCACATCACTTCTGGAGTTTGTTTGTTCTTTTATATTATTCAGTTATTTTAAAAGCAGAAACTCATAACCGTACAGGAATTTGAGATATTAACTTAAAATAACTCGTATATCTCGTCCCAGTCTGTTTATAAAATCATTGAAGTCAAAAAGAAAAAAATATATTTATGAAACTGTAAAAAGAAGATATGATATTACTATTATTATGATATTGAGATACCAGCTGATAAAAAACAGCGAAAATAAATTTTAAAAATCATTTCATGGCCAATCATCCATTTACCACACCACAATACGTCATGCGCGAACTTGACGAGATTTCGTCGACTAAGTATCATACCTCTGTAAAATATAATTACATCATTCAACGGCAGCATCATAAAATGCGGGTCAATCAAAGCCAAAGAATAACAAAACACAACGGTTCTGTTTATTCAGTTAGTTTTTAAAACATTAATTATATAAGATCTTTTCGAGTTTTAACCATTACAGACCGAAATATCTTTGAATTTCATTCTCTTGAACTTATAGCATAAATTACGAATAAAAGCATTGTATTGTAAAATTTGCAAAATACGTTAATTAATGTAATTTAATATATTTTATATATTTGTATAAAATAAAACATTAAGTCATTTTCTTTCTTTCTTTATTTATGCTAAGTTGAGACGAAGACAATTTTTCTGCAAAAATATTATACAGTTTACAAATTATCAGATCACAACAACAGTAGACAGCAACAAAAATCAACAAAAACTTGTAAGGAAGATTAAGTATTTTCTCTACGTTTCATTTACAATAAGTCAGAAAACATGTAAATTAATATAGTATGAAACATTTGTTAAATACGTTATTTATAAGGCTGATTTATAGATTTTATTATTTTATTAGCTTAGTTGATATATTTTGCACAATGAATTATTTTAGGAAATATATACTCATTATATAAATATAATTCTTCAATCTAATTTTTTCCAATAAAACTATTTTTTAAATATATTGAAACATTGCAAATTCTATATTAAAAACAAAATTATCTCATGTAATAAAATTTCCCAACTCTCACTATCGAGCAATACTAAATTTCAAATATATTCTATAATTTGGCGAAATTTCAATACTAGGTAGACGAGGAAGACAATATCGCCAATCCTTTGGTACGAACACGGAACGTCTTGAGAGTAGTTATTTTTATTCCCGAAATTACTTTGCTAATTTAACAATAATTACGGCTTTATATTACGTCCAATTTCAAAAATTTATTCTAATGATGTTAAGAAAAAGATTTACTACAACTTAATAGTAATCATTTAAAGAATAATGCATTTTGATAATATTAATTCTCTATCAAATGTTGTCCTTTAAAAAAAAAAAAATTAAACTTTTAATTTTTTTTTGACGAAATGGGCCAATTTTTTTCAAAAAAGTATGCTAACCCAGGGCTAGTGCCACTTATTCCCTTTCCTATTTTTAATATAAATCTTTTGCTATTGTCAGTGGAGCAACAACAAAATGCCCATATCGAAAACTCTGTCGTTCCTACATTTAAACTCATAGGTCAATTTAACACGAGTTGACTAAAAAGTCAACATCCGGTTTCATGGACAAACTATGGCTCATTTTTTTTATTATGTTGATTTTAAAAATGAAAAGGCAGATAAAAATATTGGCAGCGTTTCGAGAGCAGAGGCGTACGAATTTCCGCGAAATATAATTCGACACGAGATGACTAACCAGTAAACGTAATGTATTAATAAGCAAACTGTAGCTTATTTTTTGTTATCAATACTTATTCTAAAACCTAATAGTTAGAGATCTACCAGAATTTGGCATTCAGAGGTTATTACAATGTGCATTTTTAGTGTTTCAGTCTGAGTATTGACTTAAAGGCTACTGTCAACATTTTAGTTTATTTTTGATTTCTTCTTTATATAATAAAAATAAAAGTAAAACTTAACGAGCAGTCTCATAAGGTCCATATGGGAGGACAGAGATTAAATGAATAACCTCTTCCAATCTGGGAGTTTTTAACAAATATTATCACTATGTGTTTATAATTTTGTTTGTTTTATGACTTATATTTATGATAGAATTGTATGGTTTTTATATATTTCTTTATAAATAATTAGGTCTTGACTATTAAGTTAAGCAAGTAACCTCTTTAAATTTAAATAGTATTAATAGTTTATTGTATTTTAACATTTTAAGTTGTTGTTTATAAATAGGTGCGAATGTGCACATATTTATTTATAATTTTTATTTAATGGTATAGTGTAGAATGTAAAAAGGTAGAAATTCATATTTTACAATATTTTGCTTAACATATTGCGCAAATCGTCCTTCGCGTGGTACCATGCTAATGACTTACCGTGTCATCTATAAATGAATTTATTGTTATTTCTGGGTTTATGCATATGACATATATGAGTTTATTTTGCTTATTTAGTTATGAATTCGTCATAGGCTGTATGATGTTTTTTGGTAAAGTTCTTGAACAATTTAAATATTGTATTTGTAATTAGTTACTTCTTGAACAATAATTTTGAATTCGTTTGATAACAAACATATTGCGTATTTCTATGAAATTAGTTACTAAATAATAATTTGAACGTTGTTAATCATTGGGTAAAATAGGGACCCAGTTGGCGCCCATGAATTTGTCGAAGAATCGAAGGTTGACACTGGAACAACCAAAACGTATGTAACCGAGTACATAATTTTTATTGGTAAAGATTTTTTTTAATGTAGAATTTAAGAAAATTTCCTTCACTGGAATTTACTTGGGACATTAGGTAGGTTACAAGCAATTAGTGATGCTGCGAGACGAGACATTCTCGTCTCTCGTCTCGTCTTGTCTCGTCTCGCACGAGACGAGAGAGACATTTTCCCTCAAAAAAGATTCGAGACGAGACGAGAGGGTGTCATCTCTCGACGAAAATTTTTCGTTTCTCTCGAGCTCTCTCGAGTTCTCTCGCACAATTAACTTTTTACTTCTTTAAAATTTTCAATTACTTATCGTAACTTAAAATTTAAAAATATCATATTTCCAGATAGTCAAAAAGTTAACTATAAAACACCTATTCTATATACGCAGCGAGTTTTAAGTATAAAACGCCTCGATTATTTTGGAAACGGCTTGCATGATTTTTATTTATAGTGACAGGTCAAATGAGCCCCGAAAAAAGCGCTCAGACAAAAGCGCCCCGACAAATGCGCTTCCCGACAAAAGCGCCCAAGACAAAAGAGCCATCCGAAATTTCTTTGTATAAAAAACTAACCAACGGACAGAATCGTAATAATTTCCATGCAGTCATATTTTTCGGAGGTTTACTTTTGGAGATAAATTAGAAAGACAATAATTTTTAAGTGTTTTTTCGAAAAACTGTCAAAGAAAAAATAAAAGAAACGAACGTATAATATATTGTTAACATGCTTCAAATTGCTTTCATTTAATATCATACGAAAAAAATTCTAACTTCCAAATGTAACCCTACCCCCCTCCCAACTGACTTCTAAGACAAAGTATTTATAGCAGGGGCAGAAGAGACAAATTACTTGAAAAATTGTTTTTATCTTCAAAATTTTACAGTTTTTTTATATTTCGTCCTAAGTATATCTCTTCCAAATTTAAATTTGATATGTTTTTATCACGAGAGAAACGAGACGAGACAAGACGAGACGAGAGAATGGCTCTCTCGAGCGAGAGAAGCGTCATATCGTCGAGACGAGAGAACAGTTTTCTCTCGCCCTACGAGATTATTTTCGAGTTATCAAATATAATTATTATTTTCGATTAATCGATTGATTAATATATAATTTAATGATAAATTAATTGAATATTTGATTTAAAAGAAAATAGATTTTCTTTCAGTCTATTAAAAAATGTGCTGTGGGACTTATGGGCAACAACTTGTGAGAATTTTAAATTCATCATCAAATTGATGTTAGGCAACCATATGAAAAAACATTGTGAAAACCACGTCCCAGTCGTATAAGGAAGTGATTTTACCGTTTTGCATTCATGCCGAGGAAAAAATTTGAGGCCGAAAACTTTGATCACCAATCGCGTTCTTGCAAAAAACTCTCGACAAAATTAGTTAAAGAAAAGTAAAAAATAAAATTAAAATAATTAATAATTACGTGCTTGTGTATTCATGGAGGAAAATTTGAATATTCAGGTATTCAGAAAAGCAAAACATGATTGGCTAAAAATGTTATACTAAACAAGTATACAGGGTTCTCCAAACATATGGTACAAATTTGAGGAGATATTCATTAAGTCAAAACGTTAGTTATTATAGTTTCTCTTTAATTTTTTATCTGGAAATTGCAGAAGGGTCAGGTAATTTTGAATTTTACACATTATTTAAAAAAAGGAACGAAAAATTTAACTTTTATTTTTTGAATTTTTTCATAATTTTCGTTAAAAGTTGATTTTTAGATGCTTCAGAAACATGCAAAAGTTTTTGGAAACCGTAGAGAAATACAAAATTAAAAAATACGAATACTATAGGCACACATAAATAAAATACTGTAGCAAAAAATGTTTAATAATTATTTCAATTATATGTACTTTTCTTTAATGTGATTTTGCCTAAAGTGTTTTGGTTTAAATTTTTATTAAATAAAATTACTTTATATACCTACGACTGGAACGTAATTCCACCAAATGTTCCATTATCTAACATCAATTTGAAGACGAATTAAAATGATGGTAAATAGTATGTATTATTTTAAGGTCAAAATAATATATTATGACTAAAGGACTGATGTTTAAAACAGAAGATTATCATTCGGGATAGAAAATAAGTGTACGCAAACACGCCCCTATGAATAGTATATTTTTCTATAAGTATTTAGGTATTAAATTATAAGGGGTTTTTAGTGTGGATAAACAGAAATAAATATAAGTAAGTAATAAAAGTCAATACCACAAAATATTTTTTAGTGTTTAAAATGTTTCGGTTTCGGCCCGAGGGGTGTCTTCAAGACAATGCAGCTGTTATGTATAAAACTTTTTTTAAGAAAAAAAGGACAAATATATCCAAAAGTGTGATCTCATCAAGACGAGACAAAGGGCGAATTGTCAGAGGAGGGGAAAAGTTTTCTTTTTTAAGTCGAGTTTGATATATTACTGGTTGTTAGAGAAGATGTATTTAGGCTGGTTACATTTAATTTTATCGAGAAAGGGATAGAACAAGTACCTACCTAAGCGCCTTCTGACTAGGAAGAAAGCGATGGGGTAATAACGGAGATTGTGGTACCTGATAAAGAGGTGAGAAACAAAAATCACCCACCGTAAACTAGCTGAGTTTTTATATCCCAAAAGACTAAATACCAGTTTGCTAAAAGTAATATTAATTATTTCAGTAGTAACCCTTAAACAATGTTACTAATGTATCTGTACCTGTAACGTGTGTAGGGTGGGTTGCCCCAAGGCACTTATGCCCCACTAGGCCATTGTGCATCCTCCTGAGATGATAGGCACCTCCTAGCTCGTGAGCCAGCCTACAGATTTAATGTAGTTGACAACGTCGCCAAGAGGTGCTTCTCTTATATCGGCCGGTATTAGCTGATACTCGCCGAACACAAATATAATATTTGAGAGCGTTGAGCAATCGTAAAGAATATGCTCGGTGATCTCATCTTCTTGTTCGCACCCTCTGCAGAGTGCGGATTCTAACAGCCCCATGAAATGGAGATGCTTTCGTACTTGGCAATGACCAGTCAGAATGCCTGTAACTAAGTGCAGATTCTGTCTAGTCATAGTCAAGTATTTGTTTGCTGCAGTGTTATCAGGATAACTTAAGAGCTCCCTGGCAACTGCAGTTTCTTGTTTCATCCCATCTTTCCTTGAATTTCACAAGGGAATGTTCTTTGATTAGATCTGTCACTACCGATTTATCAGGCCAATAAAAGGGCCAGGTCCAAAAGTATTTGGTTGGCTGCTTTCTTGGCTAGTCAATCAGCAAGACTAGCCACCTTTCGATGTGGGGTGACCTTTGATCAATCTTAGGGTGACCACATTGTTGATGAATACTTCGGGCAAAGCTTCGTGATACTTTAGTACTAACACTGAGTAAATTCGTGGTCTGTTTAGGGTAAGTAGTGCTTGTCTGTTATCTGTATAGATGAGCATGTTTCTTCCAGTGATATTGTTTCTGGTTATTTATTTTGCTGCTATGAGAATCCCCGTTAGCTCTGTTTGAACTGGCACTATTACTCACAGCCAATTTTATGTTTATATTTATGAATCTCGAATATATTCCACTTCCTGAGCCTTGTTTTGTGTTAGAACCGTCGTTGTAGACATAAATCGTACCTGCCACTTCCGGCTCTTCTATTTGTTATATTATAACTTTATATGGCTTATGGAAGATATATCTCGGTAAGTGAGTTCATGTTTGCTTGAAGCAGTGGGAGCGTCTCGAGCGCCTCCTGCCAAAAGCGAAGTCTCGCCTCACCAGATCCTACATCAGGCTCAATTCCAACCATGCGGAGGCGTGTCATTGTCGTCAGAGCAACCTCCTTGATGTAAATATCAAAAGGAGTGAGACTAAGAATGACTTCCTCCATGGCTCTGCTTGGTGATGTTTTCATGGCCCCTATTATGTTGAGACATGCTGTTCTTTGAATTTGTTCTAGTTTACGGATAGCTATTAATTTTTGATTTTTCGGTACCCAGACAACTGCACCGTATGTTAGCATAGGTCTTATGATAGCCGTGTAAGTCCATGCGACGACTCTGGGTGAGAAATCCCAGGTTCGCCCCACGGTTCAATGGCATTGTTCATAAGAAATGTATTTTCTTTTAACTCTGTTTTGTAAATGCGAGTTCCATATTAACTTGCTGTCAAAGGTGAGACATAGGTACTTCACCTCTGTTTTGTTTAGGAGTTCTGGAGGTTTTAATTCCATTTTCATCCATTTTTCTTGTGAAAAGGACCATCAAAATGTTATCAGACACTTGCCAATTTAGAGTTGATTTATAGATACCAGTGTGGATAAAGTAATATCTATTAGTGTTTGGCTGCGAGAGTTTAAAAATGTTGGTGTGGTACCTTTATGTAAAATACAAAGATTTTTGGTAATTATATAATAGTAAAATGACTTACCTCTAGCATTGTTATCCTTACTGTCCCAACTGAAGTGATGAGCGTTTGAGTCGCAACCTATTACCAGCTCAAACTTCTGTTCCAGGCAGTATTCAATCAGATCATTCAGGTATGCAGATTAAAGTTATCTTTTCCCTTTTGATGGCGTATTCCATCCTAACCGCAGTTAAATCGGAGGTGGAAAGGTGTGCCATTGAGTGAGCTTTGTATTTCCTAGGAATTTAAATGGCTATCCTAGGTTGTTGGTTGCTGGGAAAGCTAACAATTAAACCATTCAGATTTTTAAGACCTAAAATTTTGTTTTTTTTTATTCAGGGTTTCTGGATGAGTGCTATTGTATCTTGCATCTCATCAAGGCAACGGCATTATATTACCATAGCCACGCTTTTGTGCTGCAAGTTACATTGTATAATCTTTACCTCTTTTATTGCTTCCCGGTCCTCCATTGAAAATTGGGCAGCAATGTGGTTATTTATTCGACCATCTCTTCCTGCGAAAGTGTGAAGGGGATGGTCTCCTGCGGCTCCTCGGAGTTTTCTTGCTGGAGGTCATCGATTGCCATTTTTTCCGGCTCGACGTGCTCCATTGTTGGCTTAAATTGGGGGGGAAGTCGATCCTTTACCAAGGAGTCTTTACTGGGCCACTCTTCAGTCTCTTTTTCGACCTTTGGCCTTATAATCAATGAGGTCTTAGCTCATCCTCATTGATTTGGCCTTTAGGGTTCCCATGTCTTAGTCTCCGATGCCGAAGACGAAGAGATGGCTCTTAGGGTCTTTTTTGATTTCATGGTGGAGGGTGTACAATTTCGCCACGTAAGTTTGGGTTTTGCCCGTCCAGTCGCCTGAGCATAACCATTTTCTCGTCAAGGTCAGCTTGCGCTTTCCCTGGGATCCCGAGAGAGGCTTTGATGAGAGCTTGGGGAGCTGGTCCATCCTTACAACAGCGAGTGTTGTTCCTTCTTATGTTTACAAGGTTGGTACCTTGGTTTTTAGCTATTCCAACGTCAGGTTATCGTCGTAGGTTACTCTAGTGATTTCACCAGAGTGCGACGAAGACCTGAATGTGGGTGGCTTGGTTTTGCTGCAGGAGGCGGACAAGATTGTTTTGTCCAGCTCTCCCATCAATGTCTTTTTGACAAGGATTTCTCTTCCGGTAGTTATCTTACTGTAAGAGTTATCCTTGTCTATTATAGCTACTTTCAGGTGGCTCGTAGCTGCATCCTTATAGCTTATCCCAGACAGAACTGTGGTCCTGTCTGGGTTTTTTCCCGGCGTTACCTCGGAAGAGGTGTGAGATCGCGGCCTTTTCTTGTCCCTAGTTACGTCGAATTTCTGGCCTCTTTTGGAGGCAGAACTGGCGTCGCTGTCTAGGGAATTGATTAGACCGCTTTTGTTTTGTTTGGAGTGAGGGGGTTTGCTGAGGGTGGCGGTTGCCGTAGCACTGCCTGCCTGCAGCGTCCCTCTTCCTCCTCTTTGCTTTAGACCCAGAGATTCGTTTGCCTCTCCGGGGCCTGTTAGTTTGAGGTGAACTACTGCGCCCATCCTCCTTTTTTAAAAGTGGGCGTCGCTATCCAGCCTCCTGTGTGAGAGCTGAACTTTGTTGTTCAGGATTCTTAGCAGGAGGTGAGCGTTGACGTCCATCCTTCTTTTTTTGAGGTGATCGTCTCTGGAGTTGGACTTTGGTATCAGTTTCCTTTGCTGGAGGTGAGCGTTGACGTCCAGCCTCTTTGGGTTGTTTCTGTGTTCTTGAATCCATACAGTTCCCACGAGTAGCTAGGGAAGGAAAGGTCGACCGACGCAGAGCCCCGCATGCGTCGGCAAGGCTGGATACAAGAGAGTGTCGCCAGGTTCCCTCAGTGGAGCGTTTTCTGCCGCATCTGCCGCTACGACAATTCGTCCGTCGGCACGTTACCTTACACCTTAGATTGGGGGAGTTGGTTCACGGCAGTAGCCTTCGCAAAAGATTTTGAGGGTTTTTAGGCTTTCACACTCTACTTATAATAATAATAATAATAATAATAATAATAATAATAATACTCTCCCTAATTCACCCCCTTACGAGTGAATTTTAACCCCAAAAGCTGAGCTTGTCCGGGGAAAGGGACGGCTATTATTATTATTTGCCGTCTACCACTAACCAGGGAAAAACCTGACCGTTCTCCTATCCACCACCCGGAGACGCGCTTAGTTGGAACTCAACCGCTGAGTGTCACTAAGGTATTTAATGGAACTAATAGGTACTTAATGGCGAATTGAGAGGTATTTTGGTTTCTTTGAAGTCAATAATTTTATTTTTGAAGACTGACGAAATAAAAATAACTTTACATCATTTAAAGAAGCTATTTAACAAAAATTGCACTTATTTTGATAAAAATTGACTAAACAAGGAGCGAGTTTCACTGGGCAAAGTTTCTTTCAATATTGAGTACTCAGTTATACATTGTAAACTTAGAGTCAGAGGCAGAGTATTGCATTAAAGTACTCATGAGTAATTCACAATGAATAGCTTCGAAAAATACTCATATTAAGTATCTGAGTATGAATACCCACTCATATGAATAATACTTAAAACAAACAAGTACTTTCGCAAAATTTAGGAGGGTACTCGCGAAAAATTAAGTAACGAATATGAGTATATTAAACGATTCCAATTAGTGACTAAAGATGTTATAAATATGGCTTTCATCCATGAATTCTTCGTTAGTTCATTCTAATTTAACTTTATACTCATCCATGTAGAGTAGATTCTAATTTTTCTAATGTACATTTATTTGCATTTACGATACTGTGAATAATAATTACTTTCAATATTTAAAAGTCTGTTAACTTAGTCAGCACCAAACGCCAACTTGCCATATAACACTTCGTAATCCTAACAACTCACACTACACATATGTACTGTACAGACTGTCTTTCAAAACATAAAATGTAAAGTAATAATAGTAAGCAGTGTAATAATGTGAGTAAGACACAACAAATAAGACAAACTGATAATTTCCTGGTCCTATGCTCGTCGGTACTCGTACTCGTTACTCGTCGGCTGTAGCCATCAGGATAAAGCTACTCAGGAGTACCAATTACTGAGTACTTTGAGTACCTAATTACACTTTTGAGTACACTTTAAGTAATTGAGTACATTTTACTTATACTGCCTACCTGTGTATAGTGTTTTCTTGTCATCACAATTTTTACAGATTTAAATATACATTTTATAAATAAATGGTTTATTATTGCTTACCCTGTGGAGCGATTGGATAGAATGACTTCGCCCGGGCATTTACCATCGGGCTGGTAAAAGCCCACCAAATGGCAACTTCAAAAATCTGAAACATCTAGAGACACCTCTCGGCGACATTATTAACCTGCAAGACTTTGACGATCTGAAAAGATGAATGTCTGTAGTCTGTAGACACCCCTCAGCGTCAACCAACAGGTTTTTGACGGGTTGTTAACCTGCAGGACTTTGATGAGCAATGACATCTCTCAGCGGCAACCAGCAGGTTTTGACGAGTTGAGATGTAGGTTCTATATACCCCCGGAGTATGCACAATGGGCCTTATGAAACCTAAGTGCTGTGAAAGTATCCACCTTACAGATACAGATGGTTAGGATGTTGAAAATAAGTGGGATGATCTCTTCGCCTTCCACTGCGACCCAGATGGGTTAATTGTGGCTCATGACTAACCTATAGTTCACCGTACAAGCCCCACACCTTTTACAGATGCAGATAGTATATGTTGTTAATTGAAACTAGGATGTTATGAAATTAGATTGTCCATTTTGGCAAAAAATAATTTTATTCAGTAACCAAGAAAACTTTGTCCTGTATAATTATTAATAATAAATTTTTGTAAAGGCAATTAATATTTTCGAATTCAATTCAGATTTACTTAACCATGAATAGTAGAAGTAAGAACGTGTAAATCCGGGCCTGCTTTTTCGCTATTTTACTAAGTGCAGAAGACACGCCACCAATTCCAAATAGTTACAAATGACTATTCTTAAGGTTTTTATGTTCATTACACTAGATGTTGAATATTGTTATGCAGTAGCCTGCGGCTGTTATAGGAAACATACAGATAGAAAAATGAGTGGAATGTTACTCATCGCCCTACAGTGTACTGCGGTCGTCATAGGTAAAAGTACAAGTAAAAGAAGATAGAATAGTTCCAGAAATGTCTGGAAATGTCATTACTAGTCAAGAATATTCTAGATGACAGTTCGAGAAGGTTTGAGAAGGGTCAAGCAAGCTATATAAGGATGATCCTGACTTCAGTTTTATGATAGACGCTACTTGTTAATGTTATCAGTTGTATAATTGTTGTTAAAGTTGAGTTGAAATAAATTGTGATACCAAAAACCAGCGTAACAATATTTAGTCAACTCGTGTCAAATTGACAGACCTCCCCTAAGTTTAAATGACCAAGTAGGGACAGAGTTTTCGATATAGGTATTTTGGATGTTATCCTAATATTAAAATACATTAAACCGTTTGTAATGACTTGTTGACTAATTTTGTTCGAGGCCTCCAGGTCTATTACAATAAGTTGTGAATCCCTAATTCAGCCAACGATCAACGTTACGGTCTTGGTACACAAATAACTTTTAAAAACCTACTTGATTTAAGAAAAAAGCATAGTAATTAGAAAAAATGGCTATTCGAGCTCATACTTTCTATATTCAGTTTTTTGTTTTTTTTTAGGTCGATCCTCCAAAGGAAGCAACAAGGGTTTATCTGTCGGCACACATGCTTCAAAATCCGGAAAGAAAAGTAGACTTCTACGAGAACTAGAAGTTGATAAAACGTATTTAAACAATTTAATGACCAATCCAGATATTAAGTGCAAATTTAAAGAAAATAATGAATCAATCGAGAAAAGTATTAAGGATACTGTTGATTACTTAACAGAAAGACAAGAATTTTGGAGACAGCAATTGTCACCTAAATATAAATAGTTAAATGAATTAATTTAAATACATGTACAAATATCTCGAAAATGACAGAGATACAGATTCAGTTAAATGTAAATATATATACAGGGAACTACACACTCCATATAATTTGAAAGCTTTCATGAAAAAATACAAAAATAAGTAAAAAATCATATAGAGGGGAAGTCTTTGTTGCTCATGTATACTCGTTGTAACTTTCACCTTCCGATGGCCAACCACATATTTTTCTCAATAGAATACCCTGTATATTATTGCATTTTTCTATTCTCCTATAATATTTGATTCCAAAAATCGCATACCTGTGAGACGTAAAGTAAATCTTTTGGAAGTTACAAATAATTTCAATTTAATAACAAAAACGGTTTAATTCTCAACAAATTAATGAAATCGTTATTATTATAATAACAAATTAATTTTCTACGATCACTATCCAAAGTAGGCTTCTGCGCTTCGAAATTCTACCGCAAAGCTGACGTTTCCGCGAACTGACATCTTTGTTAAAAGTAAGGTCTCCAAGTTTTTTTTTTTTTTATAATAAATTACATTTATTTTCAAAGTATGTTTTATCATTTGAAAGCTTAAAATCTAAGCTATTTTTCTATGTGATCTCTAGTTTTTTTATGCATCCCTCATCCGAACGAAAAACTTTTGTATCCCCTCCTCGAACGAAGATTCCACCACCTAGCACAAGAAGGAGGCGTCGCTCGCATATTTCATGCTTCTTAGATGTTTTTTTTAGGGCAGGAAACATGAAAGCCACAGGGGGCATGTCAGGACATGTTTCATCTCCAACGACTATTGAATCAAGAAATTCTTTCCCTTCTTCTTCAAAACCATCGAGAAATTTTAGGGCACATTTTACGCAATGAGCATTTTGTGGGACCCATCTGGTCGACAGTTTTCGGTATTCGCCAAAATTGGGTGCTGCATACTCGTTGAAGTTGTTCGGTCAGCTCATCTAGGGTCAACCTGCGATCTTCTATTACAAGCGCCTCAACTTTCTGTACTGTTTCGTCCGCGTGCGATAGCCTGCCATTTCGCTCCTCATTGCGGACATTTAGGAGACCAGCAGAAAATCCTCTAGACCATTTTCGAACGTTTTTCACATCCATATACTTCCCACCATAAACTTCTTCCCATTGACGATAAATTTTTATGGGAGGATTTTTTTGCGTGTAAAAATTTAATGTCAGACCGTAACTCGCACTTGGTGGGAACAACAACTAGAATCTCCATCTCGAAAGGCTGCTGCGTCAACACTGAGGATTCCATGCAGTGTTCCCAACCTTGTAAAAGAAAAATTCCCTTAATGGATCACAAAAATTCCCTATTTCATGTATTTTAGAGCTATAATTCCCTGCTCCCCCAATGTTGCCAAAATTTAAAAATTGTCAAAAAAAAACAACAAATATATACTTTTTTTTTTTAATATATATATATATATATATATATATATATATATATATATATATATATATATATCAAAACAAATAAACGAAATATAAAAAATAAAATTACTGAACTTCTCAAAACAGTTAAAAAACGGCAAAATAATAAATATACCTAGATAGAAAATATCAAATGAAAAAAAAGAACTCAAACATTTTTGTTTTTAAATGTATACATTTTTACATTGTGTAACTTCAGATGATCCTCCGTTATCTGATACTGTACTACATCATTTCCCATGTCCTGTAAACTACTTCTAAATACACATAGGCTATTTAATGACTTTTCTGCCAATCTATTCCTTTTTTTTGTTTTGGTATCAGTGACGACTGAAAAAATGCGTTCTGCCTCGGCGTTTGAATGAGGTAATACTAAAAGCACATTAGCAAGCTGCGACAAATTCGGAAATGCCAGAGTCTCATCGAAACGTTTTTTTGAACATATTTCTAACCACATTTCATCTACTTCCAAAGATTTTAATCTGGTTACCTGTAGATCACTAAACAAATCGCAAAAACTCCTCCATTCAATTTCCAGGTCCGTTTTGTCAACATTAATGATACTTCCAAATTTCTTAATTAGTTCTGCAAAATTAATATCTTTCTGAATCATTTTTACTAAACGCTAAAGTAGGGTTAAGAAACCCCATATTTTTGAATATTTTGTCAGGTAACCTTTTTTGAAGATCTGATGCACCTTCAATATAAAAATTTAAACAATTTTTAATAAATACTTCTCTGCCTTCTGGTGGTGTTGTTTTTAAAAGTTCTGTACATTCCGGTCCTAAGTATATCTCTTCTAATGGCAAAAATATTCTGGGGTTTTTTAAATTTAGTTCGGATAAATCTTCTTTTGCGAGAACTGCTGATTGAACGTAGTTTCGACAAAGCTGTCTCATCAGCGACATACACTCGCTGTATAAGACATGAATAAGTGGTTTTCTGTTTTGGAAAAGAGTATTGAACGTATTAAATAGCTTTAGGGTATATTTTAAAAATAATAAATATGCCTTGGTATAGACATTTTTTAGTTCGCTAAGAATTATTTCTGCACTTTTTAATTTATCTTCATGGACTGCAATAGTAAAATAATGTTCTAGAGGAATCCAGTTTTCAAGGACGCGGCTTATACATTTATATCTTCTTAACCACCTTGTTGTTGCCAATTTTAACATTTTATGTTTCTTTTCTCTAAAAAACTCTTGCATTTCTTGCAATTGTGCGGACCGTTTTGCACTTCCTGAAACATAACTATATACACTACGTAGTAGTTCCTCTGCAGATCGAGGAAGAAAGGAACAAGCATGAGAAGCGACTAATGCTGCAGAGTGACATATACATCTTAAAAGAATTACATGTGATATGTCATTTTGTAATAATTGAAAAAACGAATGTTTTCCTACCATGACGCTGGCACCGTCACATGCTACCCCTAAAAAACTGTTTGTTAATTGAAAAATACTAAGTACATACAAAAGTTAAAAAAACTTACCAACTATATTTTTCAATGGTATTTCATGTTTTTCCAAACAAGCTTTAAAGGTCCCATATAAATGTGTTGCGCCTAGATCTCTTGCATCTACTTGTATGAGCTCTAGAAGTCTAGTCTTTATTTTTCCAAGTTTTGAATAACGAACGAGTACAGCCAAACATTTTGAATCGCCAATATCCGTTGATTCGTCTATTAATATGGAAAATCGTGTTTTTTTCAGGTCGCTTACTAAATCATTTGTTTCCTTTTTGCATAAAACATTTCTTATTAACTCCGTACATTTCGTCTGTTTTAAACTGAGGCCTTGACAAGTTTTACTATCTGCAAAAATCTCCTTCAAAATGGGTTCTAATTGGTCAATTAGTCGAAAGGCAACGTTATTTGATGCAAAAAATGCAGCTTATTTAAGTTCTGCCTTTTTTACAGTTGAATCGTGCATATTATCCTTTTTTGCTTCAATCATTTGAACTATATTTTTGGTCTCCTTTATAGTTTTCATTTTATTGACATGTTTGCGGGTTGCTGCATGCTTTTGTAACTCACTCTTTCCAGAATTAATACTCACATTACAAACTTTACATCTACAATTAAATACAGCTTAAACAAACATTTTAAAATTTCATTAATTTTTACCTTGCTTTGTATTTTGAGCTGTTATCAGCTAATAGCCATGGTTTAAAAGTAGAATCATCTAACCAATATGTCTTAAACATTTTTTCCATATGTATTTTCTTCCTTGGTTTTCTTATTTCACTATTTTCACTGCTTGAGCTTGAGGAACTCATATTTCAGATTATAATACAAAATGGTCCAGCGGATCAATAAGCGTTTATATTGCAAATTTACCTAATCAATAAAAATAAAACCTCGAAAGAGTTGAATGTCGGGAAATCACCGAAACCAAATGTGTCCTGTCAACTGTCATGTCATATGTCATAGCCAACACTGCCAACCAACATGTGTCCTGTCTCCATAGCCAACACTGCTAACCAACAGCCACACAGAACAGCCAACTGAGCCAATACTGCCAACAACCACACAGAACACCCAATTCACTGACTGCCTCGAAATTTCTTCGTCTTTGT
>OV651815.1:0-97696 GCA_927349885.1 Psylliodes chrysocephalus
GGCAACATGAATACAGCAACAATTATTCATGTTAATAACACACGGTAAAATAATATGAAAATTATTATCTTAATTTCTATATCTTAAAGCAAAAAAAAACATTTTAAACATTTTTAAACTATGTTAACTAATTTTAAATGAAGTAAATCGGATTTTAATATAGAATCGAATTTAATCGGTGTTAAGAATAATAATACATAAAATGAAACGTATCGATGAATGTCTATGAAAGAATGCCGTGCTTTATCACCAAATATTCTTATGCTAGTTACATGATACAATTCCGAGAATAGTGCCGAGCCAGCTGCTGCTGGATATATAATATAACGCCTAATCAGGACTTTTGTAATTGCTTGTTTTTATTATTAACAAATGTAAATTACTCTTAATAAAACCTTCATTGTAGTAGCAACCAAAAATATTGTTCTTAATAAAAATAAAATAATTTTTTAAAAACGCTTTTTCGAATCCTCAAATCGTTTCTGGCGCAGTCAGTAGGATTCGTGCGGGTCGTGGAAAAATATTTTCGCAGTTTTCGTGTCGAGGAAAAACTTTCCGTGACTTGGGTGTTTCAACATCGAAGTACAAATCTAAAGAATCTACCCCTTCAGTGGACAACGCTTCAGTGGATCATCGAGGACGCAAAAGCTAAAGAAGTGGAATTAGAGTCGGAAGAGGATCAACGTACTCCAGGCGAATACTGTAAGTGCCAAGTTCCTTTTTGCCTTTCCTTACCCTCTGATTGAGGTTTCAGGAGAGATAGTTGTTAAGAATATAAGTTTATTGATTTTTCATATATCAAAAATATATCTAAGCATATTAAAATTAATTTATGAATGAATTAGAAGAATTGTTAAATAACTTTAATAATCTTAGTATTGAAAACGATAATAATTTAAGTAACGTTTCCGAAGGTAAAAATTTTTTTGTGTCAGATTTATTTGATAATTTTAAAATGTCACTTCCTCCAGTTTCACAAGCTCAACGATCCGTTAATTGGGATCTTTTTAAATTAAAAGTAGATAATATTAAACCTTATGACGGTGATAACAATACTTTGAATAAATTTATTTCACGTTGCGATAAGCTAATTGAAACTTATTCCATGTATAATGATGAAGAGTTAAACAATCATATTTTCGAGAGCATACAGGAAAAACTAATAGGGAAAGCGGAGGCTTTGGTTGGAAATCGAATGGAATTAAATAATTGGGAATCTTTAAAAAATGCTTTAAAACAAGGGTTTTCTGATAAAAGAGATTTAGATTGTCTTTTATAAGAGCTTACTAGAACAAGAAAATGAAAATTTGTTAGATTTTGGTACTCGTCTCCAGTTATTAAGAAGTAACATCGTTCAACGAATCAATAACGACGTTACTTTAACAAGAGACGACAAGTTATGTCAAATTAATCATTGTGAAAAAACGGCACTCAATACATTTATAGCAGGCTCAACTGGAGTTCTAAGAAACAACATGCATCTCAAGAAACCGGCATCTCTTGAGGATGCTATGGTTTATGTTAAAGATTATGAAAATTTTGAAAGCTTTTACGGTAATTCTAATGAACAGTGTAAGAATGATTTTATTTTCTATACAAATTTATTAAGTTTTATTTTACGAATCACCCGGTTCTTTTTAAACGCACGAAATATTTGTCTTCCACAACAGCTACAATGTTTACGTTAACACCATTAAGATACGGAGGTATCGAATTACGAATATGGGAACTAAGGGTTAAATATCGAAACAGGCATAAAATACAGATCATTCTGAATTTGAGTTAGTTACTTTACGGAACAAAATTAAAGTTCGTTCCAATAATAATAATAAAGAAAAAAACTGGTGAATATTAATTTTTGTGAGTGGCTGTTTGCTGAACAGGGTGAGTTTTTCTCACTGAGTAATTATGTTTTATCAATTAGTTCTGTTTTAATTTGTTATCAAGTTATTTTGCAAATTATATTACCCAAATATTATCCATTAACCTTTTATAGTTAATTTGTCAATTCTGACGTAAAGATATTTTGTCAAGTATTGAGAAAACCTTATATCCTAAATTAACAGGGTTATATTAAATAATTAAAACTTATTTGAATTTGACTATTTACTTATTTTTTGTTTTCCTCTACGAGGTGTAATCAAAAGTAAAGTGAGTTAGATTGTCTGTTCTGGCGTAGTACATTGCGGTCAGTGTTTGCGTTTATTTAGGGATTATTCCCGGAGTCGTCGCACCATGGTTGGTGCGGGCTAGTGGCATTGCGGTCAGTGTTCTAGTAATGGCTTTTTATATATCGATCGATGTTTGGGCATTGCGGTCAGTGCCTACAGAATTGAGAATATAACTTTTTGTCAATTATGGAAAATTTGAAGTTGTGTCAATTATATTTTTTTTTATAATCAATATTTTGACATATTTATCATATATAATTTTCTTGTTAATTAAAAGGATAATAAGTATTTTATTTATGGATATCACCTTTTTATGACTTTCTTTAATATAAAGCTGATTTTGGTAAACTTGATTGCTCATACTTGTTTTTCTTTTATTTCAGGTACGCCATCTCATAAGTGCATTAATTACATCTCATAAGGGCATTAATTACATCTCATACATGCATTAAGTATTTTATCTATTTTATTTTACTATTATTTTATTTGCATTTTATTTTTTTTTTTTCATTTAATACTTATTTCTAAATAATTTTATTTTGTTCTATATTTTATATTTCAATTTAAAGTTATTAAATCGTTTATTGAATTAATTTCTAGTTTTTCCTGACATAGATTAAATAACTAAATATTACCGCCCAAATTTATAATAGATATTTTTAAATTACAAATATCGTCCTATAACAGAGAGAAAGAAATAATTTTCCTAGACTTAATCAATTTAAATCACAAAATATTGCAGCTAAGCCAAATAATCATTTTCAACCACGTTATAACTCACAATATCCAAATTTAAATACATTCAATCAAAATTACTATCAACCTAACTATCAAAAACCGGTCTTTCCTAGTCAGCCAATTAATATACAACCACAGCCTCAGCCACCTCGAAACTACCCAACTAACGCTCAAGTATTTGGACCTCCACGTAATGTATTCAAACCTAATCAAATACCACAAAATCGATTGCCAAAACCGGAGCCAATGTCTACGACCTCTAGAAATCCCTCATTTAATACTAGGAGATCTTTTGTTCCAAACAATAGGCCCAATAATAAATATAACAATAACGGATACTTTCAAAATTATGGTCAAAAACCGAATTTTGTAGCCGAAGAATTATATTCAAATAATTATTCTAATGATAATCATGGTGAGGAATTTGAAAATCAATATTATACAAACGAATCTGAAAATGAATTTGAAAATTTGACTAACCCTGTAGAGTACGATACAAATAATTTTGAAAATAAAAAATTTCAACATAGAGCATAGAAATAATATAGAAGACCAATATAAACATAACATTTAAGCAGAAATTGAAACCTACTGTGCATAAAAACGCGTCTCTGCGCCTGACATCGCAAAATAGTGTGTCTAGAAGCTTGCGCAATAAGCATGACTTGTCCCTGTAGTGTTGCCAAATATATTAAACATACCTAACAGAAAAGAATTTTAAATTAATTAATTTTTAAATTATATGATTTAAACAGTTTATATCTACGAAATATCGCCACAAAATAACTTATAAACATTTAAATAATCAACTAATAATATTTATGTGTAATTACATTCCCAAAAATATATACAAATACCGTATTAATGTCATTAATACCGTATTTTTAATGTTCAATAAGCGATTCACCTACAAATTCAATATTGACCTGGCAATAGCCTTCTGTTGACATTTGACAAGTCAAAGTCTTCAAGTGTCGCTTGTCACCACTGTCATGTGGAAACGGTTAATCAACTTGAACCAAAATGAGATAAATTTAAATTTGAAAATATTAATATTAATAAAATTATGATTTAGCAAGTTGTAAACATCCCGAAATTTATAATTTTGGGAGTGAGGATGACCAGGAACTTGTTGGATACGTTGTGGACAGTAGGTAGACTTTTTCATAATTATAATGTATATAAAACATATAAAAAAAAAAACCTTCAGTTTTTTACTTTGGCCTTCTGCGTTTTACTTTCTTCATATCAAATATTGCATTATAGATTCAAATTTAAATATATATTCCACAGTCACCCTCTAATTGTAAATTTCTTTAAATTTTAATTAATTTGTTAACCTTTTTTCAATTTTGTGAATAGTGAGGGTGGCATGATTCCTTAATTCCACACAAGCTAACTTGCTTTTGGAGATCAGATTTGATTTGTAGGGGCTTATCCCACACTCACTATTCCCAATACCAGGTTTTTTGTCACTTTGTCTGTTTCTTGTAATTTTTAATTCGTTCAAACAATTGTATATATACTATTTTAACTTTTGACTTAAAAGTCTAATTCAGATTTTATAAATTTTTTAAATCTTTTTAAATTGTAAGTTTACATCCACAATTTTTGTAGATGAGCACTGATGATGGCAAATAAGCCGAAAGCGCTTTGCATTAATAAAAAAGTTTTGCACGAAATACAAGTTTTTCCTTTTTGAATAGCTATAAAATCCGGTGTTTCAAGGCTATATGACGCTGCCCTTACAGGACCGTTTGTAGTTTATTATTTATGCCTCGTTTGAGAATCCACATCGGATGCATCTGAGATGTAGTAAGTAGTAAATCTTTGATCACGTGATTCAGTATACGTAAATGTAATGGGACAGATGTGTCCGATGTGGATAAAAAACGCTCGAGATGTAAAAAATGCATCCGATGTGGATTCTCAAACGCGGCATTAATTACACGATGAAAGTGGCATTTTATTTTTAGTTTTGTGTAGTGTTTAGTCAAATCCAAGGTACAATAAAAGACATTTTTACATTGGCTAATGAAAATGTAATCAATGTATTAGGCAGCTGTTATATTTATTACAAGATTTATGTCTGCAAATCTAAACCTACCTAAGAATTATAATTATGTAAATAGAGATCTGTATATTTATATACAGGCTGCCCAGCGACGGGGAGACATTATCGATATCGGTTTTAAGGCATTTTAAAACATAAACCCGATCTCAACAATCTTAGGAACTCTTCTGTCACTCGATATTTTAATCGGTACTTCCTCTTCGTTTTTTGGCTGGCACAACAATTATTTACATTTCTTCATTCTTTACGGCGTTCGAACCAGTAAGGTTTAAAGAAATTTTAAAAAAAACCTACTTTAAAAATAAAGATGTTAATGATTTTCTTATGGATCCCATCTTCAGATCTTGACTTAATGTATATAAAACTGTTTCCTTTTCTAACAAAAAGAATCCTAGAAATCGGGCAACGTGGTAAAGAATTATCGCTCAACATACATAAAAAAATATTTCAACGAATTGAGAATATCCTACCATTTTGAAGTATGTTAAAAAAAAATTATTAATAAAGTGAAAAGTAGGACATGAACATATATTATAAAGTATATAAAAATGATAGATAAATCCAGTTTAGAAGGTATTATAAATAAACTGTGGAAATATCGAGAATCTCGATTTTGAATCGGAAAAATATTCTACGCAATTTAGTATGAAAGCTGATCAAAATGAAACACATGAACGACAAACTGTTATTGACAACTTTCTTCAAACGTTTTCTATTTTTCCGAAAACTAACTAGATAGCTCGAAAATCATTTCCTTCGTTAAAACGCCTCTTGTTCCGAAAAAGGTACACGCCTGTCAACATTCATCGTTCATTAAAAAAGTGGTAGATACAAAACGCTTCGTATTGTAAGGCCAAAATATATTTAGAAATCGAAATATTCATATAAACAAAAAAATCATATGAGTGAGATAACTACCAAATTAATGATTTACAAGTTTATTCCTATTATTTATAAAATAGGTTTGCAATGTGCTGGTGTGGAATGTTATCATCGACTAAAAACTTTAAATCTTTGTATTAAATTGATCGAAAACAAACTATAAATTGGTTTAGGCTATATAGAATGTTTCTAGTAAGCAGCAACTAATTTTTATTATGGAACCGAAAGACCCTTTTAAAAGGGTTCAAAATTAAAATAAAATATGTACCAAGTAAATGTAGTAGTATTTTTTAATTGGTAACATGAAAGGTTTTCTGTCTAACGACTCATAATCTCGGCTGACAAAATGTAAAAAAATATCGAACATAATATTCCTGGGCCCTATTTTGCACTCCCCAGATTAAATTTAGTTGTAGCAAATGATATTATCAAATAAGATGTCAAATCACAAGCAAAATCTCGTGACTACAGTACTAATGATTGCCTGTTTGGAAAAGTATCTTTGTTTGTAAATATTTATATGCATAGTTATATTTAAATGCGTGAGTGTAATGTTAAGTATAAACAAAATCCGCCCATTATGTATATACGTTTAGTTACCGACCCTAGTAGATAGGCAATTTGTTATTGTTTTAAGTTTTACCGTAGGGAGAGAGAAAATCAATATTAGGATAAATGGTCCAGCTCCTTTCTGGTTACGTAGGTACCTAAAAAGTATTTTAGTTTTTGGTTAAGTAATTAATTATTGTAACAGTGATTTTCTTGTGATAGTACCTAATTTAGATTGTGGATTAAAGTTTTTGTATATAATTTCGCTGTTTAATAATAAACGTAGTCAAAACCGGAGCACGTGGTTTTTCTGGAAAGTATTTTTAAAATCACAAGCAAAATCTCATGACTACTGTACTAATGATTGCCGAAAATTAACTAATTCATATTTTATGCCATATCTTTCTTAATAAGGACTGTCAGAACCATATTTACCTTAACTTGAAATTTTTTTAATCGTTTTTTGTATAGAATCATCTCTAAAAATGTATGATTGAAATATCGTGCGAACTATTTGTTCGATCAATAAAAAACTTGCACCGGTCCTGTTCGCGCCAGCACCGTTATACGCATGAGCTCCGACACACTATTTTCTCCTTATGGTTTCATTTTTGATATATGGAATCGGCTTTCTATACTATTTCTATGACATAGAGCCTCAAGCACAAATCAGCCCTAGTCGAAATAAATATTTCGTCAACTAATCCCCTACCATACATTGAAATTAATCAACCAAAATTAAGATTATTGATCGATACGGGGTCTACCAAATCAATAATCAGACCATCAGTGGCGGAGAGATTTTATCCAAATTGTATTTTTCATTCAAATGTAGACATTAAAACAGCATTTGTGAACAAGCGTATTAGGTTTCAAGCGGAGATACCGGCTTTCCGAGAATTTAATTATGATAATTATAATATTAACTTTATATTGTACGAATTCCACGAATTTTTCGATGGAATAATAGGCGTAGAAGATTTAATAAAAATGAATTTAAATATTGATTTTACTAATCATAGATTAATTAGCGATCAAGTTATTATTCCTATAAAATTTAGACAACCTTCAGATATTAAAATAGAATTTTCAGTAGGCCCTTCAGAAAGGCTATTAAAATCACTTCCTGTCAATATTAAAGAAGGTGAAATTCTAATAAATGAGATACATTTAGGTGAACTTTTAATCCCAGAAACATTAACCGTAGCTAATAATGGTTACGCAATAGTCGAGATAATAAATAATAGTAATAAAACTATAACTGCAATTTTCAATAAACCAATTAATGCATACCCCTTTGTACCATCCTTATATGAAATTCACAATTTTAACTTTTTTAATGAAAATGTAGAAATAGAAAAACCAAAACGAAACAAATTTGATATTAAAACTTTATTGCGAATAGAACATATGAATGCTGAGGAAAGAGAAAGCATACTTAAGCTATGCTGAGAGTTTTCAGATATTTTCTTAATTCCAGGCGATCCATTATCTTTTACTTCTCAGGTAAAACACATTATAAAAACGACAGATGAGGTTCCTGTGCATGTAAAGTCATATAGGTACCCATATGTTCACAAAGAGGAAGTGCAAGGCAAATAAATGAAATGTTGGATAAGGGAATTATTAGAGCGTCGTGCTCACCTTGGAGTGCTCCTATATGGATTGTAGGAAAGAAAATGGATGCCTCTAATCGTCAAAAATATCGATTGGTTATAGATTATCGCAAATTGAATGAAAAAACAATCTGTGATCGATACCCTATACCCAATATCAACGATATTCTTAATAAACCAGGTAGGACACAATATTTTAGTACCCTAGATTTGGCGAGTGGCTTCCATCAGATAGAGATGAGCCAGTGTTCTGTCGAAAAAACAGCTTTTAGTGTCGACAATGGACACTATGAATTTTTACGAATGCCTTTCGGGCTTAAAAATTCGCCATCCACATTTCAAAGGGCTATGGACGAGGTACTAAAGGACCTCCAAAATAAAGTATGTTTAGTCTATATGGACGACATCATTATTTTCAGCACAAGCCTACAAGAACACATTCAAAATCTAAAATTAGTATTTTTTAAATTAAGACAGGCGCGGTTAAAAATTCAACTCGATAAATGCGAATTCTTGCGCAAAGAAGTCGAGTTTCTTGGGCATTTAGTAACGCCAGAGGGAATTAAACCTAATATAAAAAAAATCGAAGCAATAAAAAAAATTCCGATTCCAAAGACCCAAAAAGAAATTAAATCTTTTCTCGGTCTCCTGGGATACTATAGAAAATTCATAAAGAATTTTGCCAAAATCACAAAACCCTTGACGATCTGTTTAAAAAAAGATCGCAAAGTAGAACATAGAAGAGTTTGTAGATTGCTTTAATATATGTAAAAACCTATTGATGTCAGAACCTGTATTGGCATACCCTGATTTCAATAAATCATTCGAATTGACAACTGATGCCTCTAACTATGCAGTTGGAGCCATATTGTCGCATAAGGTCATCCTATTTCGTACGCATCGCGTACTCTGAATTCTGCGGAGATTAACTATTCAACAATCGAAAAGGAATTGTTAGCGGTTGTATGGGGATGCAAATATTTTAGGCCATATTTATTTGGTCATCAATTTCTCATTCAAACAGATCATAAACCTCTACAATGGCTCTTCTCTTTAAAGGAACCAAATTCACGGTTAGTGAGATGGCGCCTTAAACTGGAAGAGTTCGATTATGAAATAAAATATAAAAAAGGAAAAAATAATCAAGCAGCAGATGCTTTATCGCGAATAAACCCCAAAGTTGATGTGAACGCCTTAGAAACCGATTCCCTATATGTTAATATTGATGACTTAGATGATTTAATTCAAAGAGAAAATATAAATGATTAACTTAATCTTTCCGAACAAGAAATTTCCGATATTCTTGGCGAAAATAAGAAAATTAAAATTTTGTCAGACATTCAAATAAAAGCACCGTTTTAAATCCCCCTCGCGACGACACTGATCTAGAAACAGTGCCCTCATCCCAAGAAAATCCAATTCTTGGTATTCTGATTACAGATAAAGCATTAAACTTATATAAAAATCAAATTCTGATTACTAGCGGCGAATGTAACGAGATAAAACTAAAAGAGAAAACATTTTTGAAAACACTAGACTTTTTGTAATTTTACCACAAAGAAACCTTGAACAAAGTATTATACAATTCGTAAAAGAATTCGTCGATCCAAAACGAATTTATGCCCTGTATTTTAGAAACCCATTGGTACCCGAAATATTTGTAGTTACAGTTCAAAATTTCTTTAAAAACTCAGCTTTTAAATTTGTTCAATGTACCAAAATTTTAGAAGACGTTGAAACAAGGGAAGAACAAAAAGCCAAATTAGAATATTACCACATTTACAAAAAAGGTAACCGCGGAATTAATGAAGTCAAAGCCTCATTAAGCTCAAAATATTACTGGCCTAAAATGTCAGATGATATTGAAAAATACATAAACAACTGTGAAGTGTGTCAAAAAAACAAATATGATAGGAACCCACCAGTAATAAAATTCAATTTAACCCCTACCGCCTATAAACCTTTTGATCACATACATGTTGACGTTTTTCGTATATCAAATAGTCAGTATCTCACAATCATCGATTCATTTTCTCGTTATGGACAAGCTTATCCAATTCCAAGTATTAGTGGAATATCGATAGTCGATGGCTTACTAAATTATATAACTCATCATGGCCTTCCTTTCAAAATAACAGCCGACCCCGGCACAGAATTTAAAAATCAAGACTTAGAGGACTTTTGTACACTACATAAAATCGAATTACATTACACTACAGCAAAAAATAGCAATTCTAACTCGCCGGTTGAACGATTTCATTCAACCCTAATCGAACATTTTCGATGTTTACGCGAGACTAACAAAGAATTTTCTTCAGATCAATTAATTAAACATTCAGTTTTAACTTATAATAATTCAATTCACTCTGTAACTAAATACACACCGTTTGAAATTATAAAGGGACATATTAATAACCCTGACCCTTTCGATCTAAATGATCATCTTGTTCTATCTTATTGTGTACAAAACCATAAAGAAACTTCTAAAATATTATACGAATAAATTCGAGAAAGAAACGCCAAAGTTAAGGAAAAAATGATAGAAAAAATTAATCAAAATAGGTCGGAACCCCCTGACTACTCCAATAAGGAAACTGTATATATTTAGACGAAACAACGCGATAAAAAATTACCTAAATTTAAGAAAGCCGAAATTATTAAAGAAAAAGGTATCCTCCTGGAAACTGACAAAGGGACATACCATAAAAATATTGCCCGTAGACCAAAAAATAACAAAAACGAACTTTTACAGGTACAACAGGAGTATGAAGCTGTTGACGATCCTGTTATACCTGGCTGTTCGAACGCAGAAGATAGAATGTAATGGTGACGACGTTCTCGCAACACCATTAACAAATCTTCTACTTCCTATACAATTAGGAACTTGTAAATTAATATACACTAAACATACCTTTATTCATTATATAGATTTAAGCGAAGTAGTTAGACAAGTAGAAGTTTTAAAACGTCATTATCTAATAGTAAAAAATAATGCTACCAATCCAATTTCATATCACGGATTAGCCGAAAATATGTTGGAAACAACTGATTTTTTGATTAACTCTCTAGAAAGAAAATTTGAAAGTATTTACCCCCATATTAGAACAAAAAAAAGACTAATTAACGGCTTAGGTAAAGTAAATAAATGGCTTTTTGGCAATCTTGACTCCGATGATGGTAATCGATACGAAAATGCAATTGTAATATTACAACAAAATCAAAAGCAAATCGCACAAGAAACAAATTTACAAATATCATTATATAAAAAACTAATTGACCATCATAATAAATCATTAACTACACTTTGGCAAAACCAAGAAAAACTTCAAAACAATTTAGAAAGATTTCAAGCTACAATGCAAAACGAAATTAATACTTTAGGAAATTATATCACTTTTCAAGGTACCATAAGTCAAATAAATCTAGACTGTCAAAATATGATAGCATTTATCGATAATATTGAAAATGCAATTGTATTCTCAAAATTAAACTCTCTTCATAATTCAATAATCTCAAGTAACGAAATAATAGAAATGATTAATTATCTACACAAAATTTACAATAAACATGAAATTCCAATATTCGATAATATTCTCACATACTATCAATTCTTAGGAACCCAAATATCCATTTCAAATTCAAAATTGATCTTTGCCATACATATACCTATCCTGAAACCGGAACCCCTAGAATTTTATCACATATATCCAATTATTCAAAATCACAAAATGTTCACGCCCACCTATCCCTACTTGGCAGGAACAAAAAGAGAATCGCAGTCACTAAAAGAAGAATGTCCAGTTTTAGAAAATACATACTTTTGCCAAGAAAATTTTATCCCAAAGGACAACTGTACCCTACACCTGCTCAACGGCCACACACCCGAAAATCCGCAAAATTGTTACATAACCGAAGTCAATATTCAAGAATCTGTCATTCAGCAAATAACCACAAACGAAATAGTTATAATACCCTCTCACTCAGAAAAAATTCTGTCAAAATGTCAAACAGACGAATATTTGGAAATCAAAACTCCCACGCTACTACGAATCCCAGATGGATGCGAAGTCTCAATCAATGAAATTAAATTTACTAATAGTCGACATGTTCAACAAGGAAAACCTTTAATACTTCCAAAATTCACAGGAAAAATTATGGAAATAAGAAATGGCTACCGTGCTACCAATATAACTAAAATTAATTTCGAAGAAATGTACGAAATTAACAAAATTGCCCAGCATATGACGCCAATTCAAGAAATAACTAATACTCTATATACCACACCCACATTGGCTACACTTTCGACTATATCAATCGTCTGCATTATCCTAATTATCCTATTTTTTATCAAGAAGAAGAAATGTAGAAAATCAATATCCAAAACCGAAGAAGATACCACAAATTTAAATTCCAAAAATACCTCCGTTATTTTTTCATCCTAAGGACGGAGGAGTTACATGATACAATTCCGAGAATAGTGCCGAGCCAGCTGCTGCTGGATATATAATATAACGCTTAATCAGGACTTTTGTAATTGCTTGTTTTTATTGTTAACAAATGTAAATTACTCTTAATTAAACCTTCATTGTAGTAGCAACTAAAAATATTGTTCTTAATAAAAAATAAAATAATTTTTTAAAAACGCTTTTTCGAATCCTCAAATCGTTTCTAGGAACAATTTTTTTAGTTTTGGAAATAATAGTTTTAATTCGCACGTATTTTTTTATGCTCTCTTCCGCCCCCTCTCCACCCGTTCACTTTTGCTTTTGCTCTTATCTGCCTGAAGGATCTCTCGATCGAAGCGTCGTGGCACAATACACCGTTGCCGTTTTCTGTGGCTTTTCTGGCTACAAAAGCGCTCGATGTCTGGGGAAATGTAAAAATATTTTCCATCTACTCCATGTAATGCAACGTTGCCACATCTACAAATTTCCCCAGATCTGGGGAAAAATTGAAAATTTGTGCTCAAGTGGCTTTCCTTCTACTTCCATTATAATGTAAATGTATCGTAAACCTATTTTTTTTATTGATTTTTTTTTATTGAATTTTTTTTTAAACCTTATTTTAATAATATCGCCCAAGTTTTTAATAAAGCCCCACGTTGGGCGCCATATTGTTAAAGTTTTATTTTGGTGAAATTGTAGATTGTTTATTTTTATGACTAACGAAATGCAATGAAATTAAATATTTTTATGTATATGTAATTTTTTTATTTATTTATTCAATTATGCCTGTAAATAACCTATAATTTATTAATGAGACTCTTACTAATCAAATTTATCTAATTTAGTATGTGCCAAAAATTTATTATCTCGGAATATTTCCTATTTGGGTTCAAAAATTATTCGTTGGTCCTCGTATTATCAAATAATAGAAACTGGCGACTTCAGGTTTGCCAACTGCTACCAAATAACTATACTAAAATATAAAAAAATATACATTTATTTGATCAGAAATTATACTCAACATAACATAATTCATAAATAAAAACTACTCTAAACATTCATTCTTCCACAAGCATACTTTATATCCAGTTGTAAGTATTACAAATCTAAATTAATAAGTACCTTTTTGACAAGTTCATTGGAATCAATCACAAGACATTTTTCTTCTGTTAATAGCCATAAAAAAACTTTTATAACTTCTTGGAAGTTCTCAGCAAATGTATATGGGTCCAAACAAGCTTGCTAGTTCCAGGAATCACTATTAACTAGGATGAGATTTCTACGAGGTAACATATAATTCACCTTTTATTAATGTAGGTACAACCACACTTAGCGAAACTTATTGTTAAACTATTTTACAAGTTATAGGTAAAATTTGATACAAATTACCTAATTTGCTTTGTATAATTTCTTACTTTTTATGAAATATTTCTTTTTAGGAGAGCAGTTTTCAAAATCCCTGCTTGTTCAAGGAAAATCTCCTCAACAACCCCATTTCTTTGTTTTTCAAAATCAACAATTTTTAAGTTTCGTTTATCACATAAGTTAAAATTTGTCTCTGCCCAATAGCAAGGAAAGGATTTTATTTATTTTAAAAGTAAGTTATTTTTACTAAAGACAATTGAATTTCTTAAAATTGATTACACTAAAATTTCAGACTGATTTTATTTTATCATATTATTGTTGTATAAACAATATCATGATTGTCTAATTTAATTACATTGCATTTTTATTGTATTAAGTATTATGTTGGTATCGTTTCTTCCCAAAATTATAAATGTCATAGTATTTCTAGATTTGTCAAACTGTTTCGTGTACTGGGTGTTATTATTTAAAAAAAATATATACTGAAACATAATTTATTTATATAATTTAAATATTATTTTTTTTATAATTATTATTTTCAATTTCTACAATATCACAACAATATATATGTTATAGTGTACAGTGTCACGAAGCCGCCAAGAACATTAACCTTTAAAAGATAATCAAAAATTAAAAATGGCAGTACTAAAAAAGGAATATTTATATATGATACCCGAATTTCAAGGGGATACACAATTACTTTCTAGATTTTTAGAAATTTGTGAAAAATTAGTCAAAAAATTTTATAATGCAGCTGATGTTAACGATTTTCAGAATGAATATCTGATGTCAAGTATCTTAGCAAAGATTAAAGGTGAAGCAGCTGTTAATATTTCATCTTGCACAATATCAAATTGGGCAGATTTAAAAGGTGCTCTATTAAATACTTATTCTGATAAAAGAGACATGTTTACGTTAAATATAGAGATGGTACAAACCAAACAAGGTAATGAATCGCCTTTTGATTTTTTTAATAAAATACAGCACTTATTAAATCTTCAAATTTCTAATATAAAAGCTCATACTGCTGGGCATGAAATAGTTACCTTATCAATTTATTGTCGTAATTTGGCTCTCAGAGTATTGTTACGTGGTTTAAAGGAACCACTGGGTTCACTTATGCGCAGCAAAAATCCTGCAGATCTAAATTCCACGTTAAATATGTTAACAAATGACTTCCAAAACAATATTGAAGGTTTAAATACTTACAAGGGTAAATTTGTGCCTCGGAATAGTTTTCTTAAAAATAGAAACACAAATAACCAATTACAAATTACTAATTTTTCTCATAACTCTCAACCGCCTGTTAGACAAAATCCATCACAACCTAATACTAGTAAAATAAATAATAATACTAATTTTGATAAAAGGACAAATATATTTAAGCCAAATCCAAATCAAACTTTTCCGAAACCTACTCCAATGAGTACGTCTACAAGAAATACATTTAGGCCTAATCAAAATTATCAAAATCCAAATTATTTTAGACAAAATCAAAATCAAAAATTTTTTGTTGAAGAATTACACACTATAGATGAGCAACCAATAGTTGAAATTCCTGAAGATACCGAAGACAATTTTTTAGGGAAAATTGCCTCGGAAAAAACAGAATAAAAAATTTTGAATTACTTAATTTAACAAACAATGAAAGCCAATTACCCTACATAATTTTCCCGGAATTTTATTTAAAGGTTCTTATCGATACAGGATCTACCAGATCATTTTTATTACCTGAAACTGCTGACATGTATTTAAAAAAAAAAGATTAAATTCGAACCTTTTCAAATTTCGAGCGCTCACGGTACTACACAGGAAAATTATTGTACGGCAATGCCTTCATCAGAAATTTTTGGATATAAGAAACCAATTTACCTAAAATATTCTATATTTAAATTTCATGATAAATTTCAATGTTTATTAGGGCTCGATAACCTAAAAAAGTTAAAGGCTAGTATTGATTTAAATAAAAATTTATTGGTTACCCCTAACAGTAAAATAAAAATTCATTACTACAAGGTTCCTCAGAGCATGAATTGTATAGTAGTGCCTCCGAGATCTGAACAATTAATTAAAATAAATTTAAAAAACATAAAAAATGGAGAGGTTATGATACCTTATACGCGAGTTTCAGAATTAGAAATTCCACAATGTATAACTGTAGCAAAAAATAATACAGCTTTATGTACTATTTTAAATAAAACAGAATTAAATATCACAGTAGATTTAAATGAACCATTGGAAGCAGAATTGTTCGATGAATACGATCCAATTCGATCTCTCAATTTTAATAGTTTTAATGGCACAAAAGTAAAATTTGATATTTCTAAAGTTCGTACTGAACATATGAATTCAGAAGAACGGCAAACAATGTTAAAACTAATAAGAGAATATTCCGATATTTTTCATGTAGACGGTACTAAATTAACATTTACCAATAAAATAAAACATGAGATAAAAACGACTGACGAGTTACCGGTGTACACTAGATCGTATAGGTACCCTGAGGTATATCGTAAGGAAGTTCAAAAACAGATTCAAAGTATGTTGGATCAAAATATTATAAGGCCTTCGACCTCACAATGGAGTTCAAGTATCTGGATTGTAAGTAAAAAACACGATGCCTCTGGACAACAAAAATGGCGGATAGTTGTCGATAATAGGAAACTGAATGATAAAACTATAGGCGACAGATATCCCCTACCCAATATTACGACCCTGCTTGACAAGCTAGGACGATGTCAATATTTTTCAACGCTTGATTTAGCGTCGGGTTTTCACCAGATTCAAATTGCAGAAAAGGACATACCCAAAACTGCATTTAATACGGAAAATGGCCATTATGAGTTCTTGCGCATGCCCTTTGGACTCAGAAATGCGCCAGCGACCTTCCAAAGAATAATGGATAATATCCTACGTGGGATACAAAATGAATACTGTCTAGTCTATCTAGACGATATTATAATTTTCAGTACTAGTTTGCAAGAACATATAACCCGCTTAAAAGAAGTATTTGATAGATTAAGAAATTCAAATTTTAAATTACAATTGGATAAATGTGAATTCTTAAGAAAGGAGGTAACATATTTAGGCCACATTGTTACCCCTGAAGGTGTAAAACCAAATCCTGAAAAAATAATCGCTATTAAAAAATATCCGATTCCCAAAAATAAAACTGAAATTAAAGGATTCTTAGGACTTTTGGGCTATTACAGAAAATTCATTCAAAATTTCTCAAAAATTACTTTACCGCTAACTAAACGTTTAAAGAAAGGAGCTGTAATTAATATTACAGATCCGGACTATGTAGAGTGTTTCGAACTTTGCAAAACACTTTTAATTAACGAACCTATCCTGCAATATCCTGATTTGTCGCAGCCGTTTATTCTGTCTACGGATGCAAGTAATTTCGCAATAGGGGCTGTTTTAAGCCAAGGAAAAATCGGCAGCGACTTACCAGTTGCTTATGCTAGCCGAACTTTAAATAAATCAGAGATTTATTACTCCACTATTGAGAAAGAAATGCTCGCTATCGTATGGGCAGTAAAATACTTCCGATGTTATCTTTTTAGAAAAAAGTTCCGGATATATACTGACGCAAAAGCTCTTCAGTGGTTGTTCTCTTTGAAGGAGCCCAACTCTAAACTTGTTAGGTGGCGTCTAAAACTTGCTGAATAAGATTACGAAATAGTATATAAAAAGAGTACTCTTAATAAAAATTGCGACGCCTCATCTAGAATACAATTAAATTTAAATGAAACAGAAAATCAGCCAGAAACTTCAAAGGCTCTACTCGACTATATAGATGATTTTAATAAGGACCTTGAAAATAACGACAGTAGAAGGGGAGACACTTGAGAACAGTAGAGTGTGAAGTTAGCTACGAATCTTCTTCTTCTTTTTTTTTCTGAGCTGTCAACTGTCATTATGTTTGTGGCCTCAAACTTCTCATACAAACAGCCAATCATAGAACGTGAAGTTGGCTAAGAATCTTCTTCTTTTTTTCTGATCTGTCAACAGTCATTAGCTAAGAATCTTCTTCTTTTTTTTTCGGAACTGTCAACTGTCATTCTTTTTTTGTGGCCTTGAACTTAACGGACAATCATCAAACAGGGGGCTCCGCCCCTCAAAGCAAATTGGGGCCCCAACCCTTCTAGTGCCTCATGCATAACCTCAAAATCGATGAGACACCCCAATGTTTCTATTTTTCCCCGGGTTTGGGGAAATTTACCGACCTATGTAGATATGGCAACGTCGCATTACATGGAGTAGATAGTAAGTAGTCGCATATTTCCCCAGACATCGACCGCTTTTGTAGCCAGAAAAGCCACATAAAAAGGCAACGTCGCAGATTGTGAAGTTAGCTACGCATTCTTCAATCTCTCAGCTGTCAACGCATAGCTGCGAAGTTGGCTAACCTACATGTGTCACCTGTCATTGAATAGCAACGCCGCAGCAGGGCCCCAGGGGACCTATTTTCAAACCGTGTGAGTACTCATTTCTCTCAAGATTCTCATCAGAAATGTCATACGTCAATGTGGAAACGCTGTTTTTAAAGGCCTCGAGGATTAAAATTCTTAGGAGGATATTAATTAACTCTAAATAAACCGTGAGAAACAATCAGTGAGTTTACACTGGCCCTTAGGACCCTAAAAATACTGTTTTACGTTGACGTATGACATTTCTCTCGAGAGAAATGAATTCTCTCGACTTTGAAAATAGCACCCCAGAGCGGCCCCACATCGATACAGAAAAGCCCTAGGCAACGCAGGGTCCCCCAGAGCAGCCCCACATCGATACAGAAAAGCCCTAGGCAACGCAGGGTCCCCAGAGTGGCCCCAGCAACGGTGCCACGACGCTTCGATCAAGAGATCCTTTAGGCAGATAAGAGCATATGTAAACGGGTGAGGGGGCGAAAGAGAGCATAAAAAAATACGTGCGAATTAAAACTATTATTTTCAAAACTAAAAAAATTCTTTATCTCGTGACGTATACTGCAAAGGTAGACAACGTAGACCTATTTAAATAATTAGGCAACATACATGACACCACGAAACATCGCATTGTGCCACGACGCTTCGATGCCAGCTGGACATGTCAACGGGAGGGGAAGTGGCAACACCTGAGATGCACCACCTGCAAGGAGGATAAAATAGACATCGACGTTGTTAACAATGTCAACTGTCAAAATGATACAACGGGGGATTGAATATCAAAAGTAAATAACAAAGAAATGGTGACGTCACAAACTTTGCAGCAGCGTTTAGTTTTTGAATAAAGGCCAAAACAAAAATTGTCAAAGCTAGTACTCACATAATTATTTGATGTATCCAAATAAAAATCACTTAACATATCACTGAATCACATGTTGAGATGATGATAAGAACAATATATAATTTCAAGTACCCAACTATTCAACCGATATAATATAAACAGTTCAAAAGATGATACTTTTAATTATCATTGCACATGCACTCGACAAAATTAAACTATAAATGAATAGGTATATTTATTTTAGAAATCGTATTATTACGGAAATCGTTATCAGTATATTTCCTGGCATTTGATTGTAAACATATTTTGAAAATAGTAGCAATACAGAGTGTACCAAAAAGTTCATGAGGCAATAGAATGTTGGAATAAGACCCAATTTTTCATCTTTCACCTACTTGTTGATTAAAATATAGGGCGTTTGCTTGGTAATCTCTCAAGTAAACCTACAGGGGTAAATAGACCATAGGAGTCAATACTAAAAATAAGTGCATCTGAGCCTGGACAGAAACTTGCAGAGCTGAAAGAGATGAAAAGTCAACAAAACAAGCACGCAAATACCTTTGAAACAAAAAATTAAAATGCAACAAGTATCTGCGCATCAAATTCTGAATTATTAAAAAATTAATATAGTTAATCAAAGCGCTAAAAATCATAGAAAATCTTTGGAAAATCATAGAAATTCAAAGCAAAGCTTCTGCTTAGCACTATACATGACCTATATAACTCATATAACAGTGTAGACCCAAGATGAAAAAGAAACCACTGAAGAAGAAAAGGAAGGACAAAACGTTGAAAGGGTGACAGTCGTAGAAAATCAACGAAATTCATAGACAACCTCCTTAAAATTTATTGATACGAGAAGCCAAAAAAGGTCAAAACTTTGAATAATACCTAGAAATCATGTACAGGCCTAAGACGAAGAACAAAAAACTACTGGAGAAGAAGAGTGATACGTTGAAAGGGTGACATGTAAAATCACAAAAAAAGGAATAGAAAATCGTAGAAATCTTTAAAGAATACACGCTGCTGCATTATCAAAGGGGCCGTAATTGGTTAGTATAGAAACTGTAATAACCAAGGACACATTGCTTCTCTGTCAATGAATACGTGAAGGAAACAATCAAAAGTTCAGTATTTGAGTCTAAGAAGAACGCCTGTGCATCGTGCGGAATCATTATATAGTTATACATCATAGTCATTTCCTTATTACTTACAAGTACAATAAAAATATTCTACGTTCATGTGTCATTGATAAAAACAGAATTTAATCTTATTAAAAATAAATACAAAAACTAACAGCTGCAGATTGAAAGCTATCGAACATTTTTTTTAAATAACTACAGAAAACCGTCTAACAGCTGTCGTCGAAGTATCTTCACTTAGTTATCCAATTGTTTTATTTGCAATTACATCTTATTTTCAACACACTTTTTTCATTAATTATTGACATTTCAGTATGGTATCCTCGCTTATATTGTATCTTTCATTATCCTAAAAATATGTCATCAGTCATTACAGCTTCTAGTTTGTTTATTCAGTCTAAAAATGTAACAGCTATCGTTAAAGACATCTGTAAACCATTGTACTCACTTTTGTCATAATTATTGACATTTCATTAGTTAAGCTATTCGTACTTATTTAGTTGCTGATGTCCTAGAAATATGATATCGCTCATTAAATTTAGCATCACCACTTACCAAAATTATCTCTACAGTTATCTTAACAATATTCTCATTTTGTTTTTTAATACATCTTCTTTTCAACCAAAAACATTGAACCCAGCAAAATTAAAAACTTTTCACTCACTCAAAAGCAATTATCGATAGTCATCATATTGCTCCAGCATTTCTAATAATTTTTCCTTTGTCCTAAAAATAATCCAGCTCTCATCCATTATTATCATCATCACTACACTATTTTTACAGGATTAACCTTTCATATATTTTAGTTTCTCATTTTTTGTTTTTCATTATATCTTATTTTCAACACACAATAATATGGCATTTAACATTAAAGCAGCCAATGTTGAAAACACACTTTTCATTTAAAGGTTCATATCTCCTCAATAACACCTCAATACCAGCTGAATAACAGCTCAATACCCGCTGAATACCAGCTCAATACTTGTATAAATAATGGGTTGATCTACAAAAAAAATATGTAGATATCTGAAAAAATTATCTGTAGACATAGGTGAAAAGTCAACAGAAACAAGCAGCAGATACAGGATGACATCGTTTCCTGTTCGATTCTATTATATTTAAAAAAAAAATAGTACGCAGGAATAATAACTTTACAAATGCATATTAATGTTATAAAGAAAAGTAAATGCCTTACGTTACTTTAGAAAAATCTACGTACATTAAAACTTGTTAATACGTTGGTGACGAACGAAAGCCAAGATAAAATACGAGCATTTGAATATTTGTAAATCAGAATTATAATACCTAACTTACAAAGATATAAAAATAACAAAATTAATTATAAAGGCTACCGAAAATGTTTTAAATACATACGTTTTGAAAACAACAAAAATAAGAAAAAAATATTTGTAGACAATCTGCAGACGATCTGTAGATATCAATACCAATACTAATAAATAAAAAAATCATTTAACAAAAATAATATTACCATACTCTTTGTACGACTAATGTAAGATTTCCTTCAACAAAAATTACAACAGATATATTTTTATATGATCAATGCCAAGTTTTACATTTTACAAACTCATGCGATATAAAGGACGTATACGAGAATATTTGTAACAAAAAACATGGAGCTTAAATTATATAAAATGACAAGACTTAATGAAATTATGCTGGAACTACCAATGAACAAACTTTTCCAAAAAACAAGAAGCAAGTGTTAAACCAATCAAAATTGAAACAGAAGTACAGGAACCTCTAAAAAAAGAAAGAACAAAAATTAAAAAGCCCGAATATAAAAACAAAACCAAAAAATACCGAAAAAACGACCTATGAAGCATCCATTGAGGTTCGAAAATGAAGGGGGACATTAGGAATAGACGAAACCAATTGATATTATGGCTGCTGCTACTACTACTACTACTGATGAAAAGAGCCGTAAAAGTTTGTAGAAGAAGAAGTGGTTGAACTTCTTAATATATTCAAAAATTAGTAAAACTCAAAAAAAATAAAAATATAAGAACTTAAAATATTTTACCTGGAGAGCACGTCTGATCACTGTAATAGCTGAACAGATATTGCTACGCAGCCCATGGTCAATGAATATTATAGAAAAACCTAAACACTATATCTATTAATACGTAGTATTCTGTTTTTAAATTCATCGTTAGTCATCGTCGTTAAACAATTAACTTTATTAAAAAATAAAATAGAAATACCAATTAACTTAACAATTACAAATCTTGAGCTGGTGTAACATATACTAACTACGGTCATCAATTGTACTCGAATTGTTTTCACAGATTCAGTTTCTCATGTAATTATTACTTTAAATTTAAATTTTCAACCTAAAAAATCATCTGTCACACATTTTATTATCACACTCTTTTCTACTCATACCAACATCACCGGTATTGGTTCTACAGTTTCCACATTATTACTACACATCTCCAGGCTCTCAACCTAAAAAATATGACAACTAACCAACCACTTTTCCTTAATTATTAACATTTTATTATTCAGTTTCGGTACTCATACATATTTTTGTAATACTAGCATTTTCCTCTAATATTATTATGTCATTCATTGTATCTTTTCGGGATTTTTTTGGAAATATGTCTCATATTTTCGTGAGTTTTGAAGTCGTAAGACCATATGACATGCTAATCATGAATCTGTTACGCTAATAATGTAGGATTTGCTTCAACAAACTACAACGTATATTTTTCTACGTTTCCGGACACCTCTGAAGACATCTGAAAACCGTTACAGAAGACACCTAAAGAGCTCTGAAGAACTTTTCTAAAGACCTATGAAGAACGTTTCAGAAGATATCTGAAGACCTCTAAAGACATCTGAAGACGTCTAAAGAGGATTCGAACACCGTAAAAGGACACAGTATAAATTAGTGTTTTACCTCAAAAATACAATAGATTTTATAAAGATGACTGAAGACCTCTCTAAAGAGGAGTCGAAGACCGTAAAAGGCCACAGTATAAATTGCTATGTTACCACAAAAATACATTAGATTTTATAAAATATGTCGTCGGATACAGCACGTAAACGAAAAAATTGTAGAACTTGGACGTATTATACGAAAAAAGTATAACTCTCTGAAGAAAATGGAAGATTATAGAAAAGAATTGAACTTTTTAAAATCTGTGATAGAGCCATTGAAACAAATAGCTGAAGTATCGTAAAACATAATCCTTCGTAGAAATGCCTGCAGAATAACATTACAAAACATTCAATTTCCTTAAAAAGATATATTTATTGTAATAAGAAAGATATTAACGTAATGCAGCATCTTCATCGTAAACATCATCCTACATATATTAATGGTGTGAAACCATTTATTTAGATTGAAACGGTTATACTATAACATTAGTATCATTCATATCAAATCCAACGGTATACCAAGATAACTCTTAATATAATTTTTCGAACTTCATATCAGAGATGTACTACGACAGTGAAAAGTCAGCCTACCGAAATCTGTTGAAGAAGCCTCTAGAGAGAATCTATGAACAAAGAAAAGGAGACATAGAAGAAGCGTCTAAAGAATCGATGATGAAAAAGTGAAATCAATCGATAAAGAAGAACATGCGCAATAACTGTCACTCCAACAAGGTACACCGAGTACCATTCTCATGATGGAATATTTTTGGGTATTTCGTGAAAACTATCTAATAATATTTAATATTACTGTCTACTAAATGGTAAATGTTTTAGATTTTTCAATGAATAATAACAGATCTTAAATTGAGTTATACAGATACGAGAATATTTGTAGTAAAAGTCTTAAGATGTTTATCCACGATTAAAGCTCATGGAATCAATACCGGTATCAATATCGGTGTCAAAAGCCAATGATCTTAAAATTACTTGTAATATTCATCTGACGTCTAGATGAGAGACAAGTTTTTGTAGACATTTCAGTTAAAAACGACACTTTGTAATAAAATAAAGCATACTATTTTTTCTGTCAACATTGCTAATAAAGTAAATATTCATTCAACAAATCTCTATCAACAGAGGTATGAAGAGTATGAAGAACTTTTTTGTGATTACTTGTAACAAAGCATGGTGATTATATTAAATTATATGAACTACATCATTGTCAAAAGGACAAGTCTATATCTTATTTACTAGTACATTTTTCGCAGGAAGTCATTAGCGTAAAACATTATCCTTCATATCAATACAGACGGTATACCATCATTTATATTCGAAAGTATATTTATGATGTAATGAAACTGTTCATTTTTCGCAGGAAGTCATTAGCGTAAAACATTATCCTTCATATCAATACAAACGGTATACCATCATTTATATTCGAAAGTATATTTATGATGTAATGAAACTGTTAAGTTATATTTCTCGTAATAAGTCAGACAGCATCCTTTACAAATCAGCGGTGTTCTAACGTTCATTTAGAATCAAAGGATAATTTTTAATGTAAGAAATATTAGAGTAAAGGTACATCCACCAATGCTGTGACAGTATCCTTCATACCAAAGCCAATGGAAAATTACCATTTAAAATTCAAACTTGTTGACATATCAGCTAAATACATTTGACAAAACTCTAATAGAATATAATATTTTTCTACGACTAAATTTAAACAGATACACTGGATATTAAGTAGTCTTTTGTAAATCAACTATATAATGACAAACGAATTCCAATGGCTAGGTAAAAACGAGGTGATTTAGAGTTCTTAACATTTAATAAATTTTAATGTTAAATAGCTACAAAAGATGATTTTGTAGCAAAATTAGGATGAATTTCTTAATTTATATAAAATGGTAGATACGTCAGAGTCCTCAGCATTTATTAAAAAATAACGTTAAAAAGGAGTCAAATATGATACAAGAGAATAAATCATTTAAATTTAAAGAATACTTATATTGTAAGAAATATTAGAGTAAAATTGCAACCACCAATGTTGTGACGGTATCTTTCATACCAAAACGCAATGATGAATTACGATTTTTATAACCAAACAGTGAATTAGGATATTATAATTTTTCTGCGAAGCCTGTGTTATAGCAGAGTAGGTTAATAGAGCTAGTATGATAAATTTAGGAAGGTACATTGATGTTATTAAGGAAATCTAAGAAAAGTCAAAATAGTAAAGCTGGCTGATAATAGGCTAGGTGATAATTCGATAGAGTACGTCATTAAGCAAAGTTTTAGTAATCAAATAATGACAAACGAGATCCAAAGGCTATATAAAATACAAAATAAATAAAATAACATTAACAAGTATGAAGATTTGATACAAGAGTATGAAGGATGTCTTTGGCAGTTTAAATGGCAGAACCTTAATTTTTTAACAATTAGAACAACGTTAAGTAGATATGATTCATTTTACCAGAAAGGTACGTACTCTAAGAAAAGTCTAAATATATGAAAGCAGGTTAATTATAGGTTAGTTTCGGAATTTTCAATAAAGTGTTCAGCGTATTAAAAAAAATAATAATATTGTCGTTGGTAGCATGTCATTGTAGCTGTCAGACATTTGCAATAGCTATTAGCTTTGCAGCAGCTATGGTCTTTGAAGGTATTATATTTGCCGCGAACCAAGGTTGGGTTAGAAGACATACGAACGATAAGTCTATCTACATCCTCAAAACTTATCAACTTTTTTGGTATTTTTCCAATAAAATAATAATTTATACCATCACCTCAATATATGCCACAATATTTCTGCAAAGCTAATAGCTATTGCAAATGTCTGACAGCTACAATGACATGCTACCAACGACAATATTATTATTTTTTTTAATACGCTGAACACTTTATTGAAAATTCCGAAACTAACCTATAATTAACCTGCTTTCATATATTTAGACTTTTCTTAGAGTACGTACCTTTCTGGTAAAATGAATCATATCTACTTAACGTTGTTCTAATTGTTAAAAAATTAAGGTTCTGCCATTTAAACTGCCAAAGACATCCTTCATACTCTTGTATCAAATCTTCATACTTGTTAATGTTATTTTATTTATTTTGTATTTTATATAGCCTTTGGATCTCGTTTGTCATTATTTGATTACTAAAACTTTGCTTAATGACGTACTCTATCGAATTATCACCTAGCCTATTATCAGCCAGCTTTACTATTTTGACTTTTCTTAGATTTCCTTAATAACATCAATGTACCTTCCTAAATTTATCATACTAGCTCTATTAACCTACTCTGCTATAACACAGGCTTCGCAGAAAAATTATAATATCCTAATTCACTGTTTGGTTATAAAAATCGTAATTCATCATTGCGTTTTGGTATGAAAGATACCGTCACAACATTGGTGGTTGCAATTTTACTCTAATATTTCTTACAATATAAGTATTCTTTAAATTTAAATGATTTATTCTCTTGTATCATATTTGACTCCTTTTTAACGTTATTTTTTAATAAATGCTGAGGACTCTGACGTATCTACCATTTTATATAAATTAAGAAATTCATCCTAATTTTGCTACAAAATCATCTTTTGTAGCTATTTAACATTAAAATTTATTAAATGTTAAGAACTCTAAATCACCTCGTTTTTACCTAGCCATTGGAATTCGTTTGTCATTATATAGTTGATTTACAAAAGACTACTTAATATCCAGTGTATCTGTTTAAATTTAGTCGTAGAAAAATATTATATTCTATTAGAGTTTTGTCAAATGTATTTAGCTGATATGTCAACAAGTTTGAATTTTAAATGGTAATTTTCCATTGGCTTTGGTATGAAGGATACTGTCACAGCATTGGTGGATGTACCTTTACTCTAATATTTCTTACATTAAAAATTATCCTTTGATTCTAAATGAACGTTAGAACACCGCTGATTTGTAAAGGATGCTGTCTGACTTATTACGAGAAATATAACTTAACAGTTTCATTACATCATAAATATACTTTCGAATATAAATGATGGTATACCGTTTGTATTGATATGAAGGATAATGTTTTACGCTAATGACTTCCTGCGAAAAATGAACAGTTTCATTACATCATAAATATACTTTCGAATATAAATGATGGTATACCGTCTGTATTGATATGAAGGATAATGTTTTACGCTAATGACTTCCTGCGAAAAATGTACTAGTAAATAAGATATAGACTTGTCCTTTTGACAATGATGTAGTTCATATAATTTAATATAATCACCATGCTTTGTTACAAGTAATCACAAAAAAGTTCTTCATACTCTTCATACCTCTGTTGATAGAGATTTGTTGAATGAATATTTACTTTATTAGCAATGTTGACAGAAAAAATAGTATGCTTTATTTTATTACAAAGTGTCGTTTTTAACTGAAATGTCTACAAAAACTTGTCTCTCATCTAGACGTCAGATGAATATTACAAGTAATTTTAAGATCATTGGCTTTTGACACCGATATTGATACCGGTATTGATTCCATGAGCTTTAATCGTGGATAAACATCTTAAGACTTTTACTACAAATATTCTCGTATCTGTATAACTCAATTTAAGATCTGTTATTATTCATTGAAAAATCTAAAACATTTACCATTTAGTAGACAGTAATATTAAATACTATTAGATAGTTTTCACGAAATACCCAAAAATATTCCATCATGAGAATGGTACTCGGTGTACCTTGTTGGAGTGACAGTTATTGCGCATGTTCTTCTTTATCGATTGATTTCACTTTTTCATCATCGATTCTTTAGACGCTTCTTCTATGTCTCCTTTTCTTTGTTCATAGATTCTCTCTAGAGGCTTCTTCAACAGATTTCGGTAAAAATTATATTAAGAGTTATCTTGGTATACCGTTGGATTTGATATGAATGATACTAATGTTACAGTATAACCGTTTCAATCTAAATAAATGGTTTCACACCATTAATATATGTAGGATGATGTTTACGATGAAGATGCTGCATTACGTTAATATCTTTCTTATTACAATAAATATATCTTTTTAAGGAAATTGAATGTTTTGTAATGTTATTCTGCAGGCATTTCTACGAAGGATTATGTTTTACGATACTTCAGCTATTTGTTTCAATGGCTCTATCACAGATTTTAAAAAGTTCAATTCTTTTCTATAATCTTCCATTTTCTTCAGAGAGTTATACTTTTTTCGTATAATACGTCCAAGTTCTACAATTTTTTCGTTTACGTGCTGTATCCGACGACATATTTTATAAAATCTAATGTATTTTTGTGGTAACACACCAATTTATACTGTGGCCTTTTACGGTCTTCGACTCCTCTTTAGAGAGGTCTTCAGTCATCTTTATAAAATCTATTGTATTTTTGAGGTAAAACACTAATTTATACTGTGTCCTTTTACGGTGTTCGAATCCTCTTTAGACGTCTTCAGATGTCTTTAGAGGTCTTCAGATATCTTCTGAAACGTTCTTCATAGGTCTTTAGAAAAGTTCTTCAGAGCTCTTTAGGTGTCTTCTGTAACGGTTTTCAGATGTCTTCAGAGGTGTCCGGAAACGTAGAAAAATATACGTTGTAGTTTGTTGAAGCAAATCCTACATTATTAGCGTAACAGATTCATGATTAGCATGTCATATGGTCTTACGACTTCAAAACTCACGAAAATATGAGACATATTTCCAAAAATATCCCGAAAAGATACAATGAATGACATAATAATATTAGAGGAAAATGCTAGTATTACAAAAATATGTATGAGTACCGAAACTGAATAATAAAATGTTAATAATTAAGGAAAAGTGGTTGGTTAGTTGTCATATTTTTTAGGTTGAGAGCCTGGAGATGTGTAGTAATAATGTGGAAACTGTAGAACCAATACCGGTGATGTTGGTATGAGTAGAAAAGAGTGTGATAATAAAATGTGTGACAGATGATTTTTTAGGTTGAAAATTTAAATTTAAAGTAATAATTACATGAGAAACTGAATCTGTGAAAACAATTCGAGTACAATTGATGACCGTAGTTAGTATATGTTACACCAGCTCAAGATTTGTAATTGTTAAGTTAATTGGTATTTCTATTTTATTTTTTAATAAAGTTAATTGTTTAACGACGATGACTAACGATGAATTTAAAAACAGAATACTGCGTATTAATAGATATAGTGTTTAGGTTTTTCTATAATATTCATTGACCATGGGCTGCGTAGCAATATCTGTTCAGCTATTACAGTGATCAGACGTGCTCTCCAGGTAAAATATTTTAAGTTCTTATATTTTTATTTTTTTTGAGTTTTACTAATTTTTGAATATATTAAGAAGTTCAACCACTTCTTCTTCTACAAACTTTTACGGCTCTTTTCATCAGTAGTAGTAGTAGCAGCAGCAGCCATAATATCAATTGGTTTCGTCTATTCCTAATGTCCCCCTTCATTTTCGAACCTCAATGGATGCTTCATAGGTCGTTTTTTCGGTATTTTTTGGTTTTGTTTTTATATTCGGGCTTTTTAATTTTTGTTCTTTCTTTTTTTAGAGGTTCCTGTACTTCTGTTTCAATTTTGATTGGTTTAACACTTGCTCCTTATTTTTTGGAAAAGTTTGTTCATTGGTAGTTCCAGCATAATTTCATTAAGTCTTGTCATTTTATATAATTTAAGCTCCATGTTTTTTGTTACAAATATTCTCATATACGTCCTTTATATCGCATGAGTTTGTAAAATGTAAAACTTGGCATTGATCATATAAAAATATATCTGTTGTAATTTTTGTTGAAGGAAATCTTACATTAGTCGTACAAAGAGTATGGTAATATTATTTTTGTTAAATGATTTTTTTATTTATTAGTATTGGTATTGATATCTACAGATCGTCTGCAGATTGTCTACAAATATTTTTTTCTTATTTTTGTTGTTTTCAAAACGTATGTATTTAAAACATTTTCGGTAGCCTTTATAATTAATTTTGTTATTTTTATATCTTTGTAAGTTAGGTATTATAATTCTGATTTACAAATATTCAAATGCTCGTATTTTATCTTGGCTTTCGTTTGTCACCAACGTATTAACAAGTTTTAATGTATGTAGATTTTTCTAAAGTAACGTAAGGCATTTACTTTTCTTTATAACATTAATATGCATTTGTAAAGTTATTATTCCTGCGTACTATTTTTTTTTTAAATATAATAGAATTTGTAGAGCTCATGCTTCAGAATCGAACAGGAAACGATGTCATCCTGTATCTGCTGCTTGTTTCTGTTGACTTTTCACCTATGTCTACATATAATTTTTTCAGATATCTACATATTTTTTTTGTAGATCAACGTAGATTATCACAATGCTTAACGATTGTATACGACAGTTGACGAATAGTATTTTATTACCTTGTTATTAATGTAATGTAACGACAATATGACAATGAATGAAAACGAACGACCCTAATGCGTTTTCTACTTGTAGAAGCATGCACCTTACATCACTTTTCGACGTTTTTTGACGTTTTCTTTTCGAGGTTTCGTTTGATGTTTTCGTTTAACGCTTTCGTTTGATGTTTTAGTTTGACGTTTTTGATGTACTTATTATACTTATCCCTAATATTTTTCTAAGTTTTAGGACTTGCTCTGACGACATAGTCAAAGCGAATGACTTACCCATTATTTATACAAGTATTGAGCTGGTATTCAGCGGGTATTGAGCTGTTATTCAGCTGGTATTGAGGTGTTATTGAGGAGATATGAACCTTTAAATGAAAAGTGTGTTTTCAACATTGGCTGCTTTAATGTTAAATGCCATATTATTGTGTGTTGAAAATAAGATATAATGAAAAACAAAAAATGAGAAACTAAAATATATGAAAGGTTAATCCTGTAAAAATAGTGTAGTGATGATGATAATAATGGATGAGAGCTGGATTATTTTTAGGACAAAGGAAAAATTATTAGAAATGCTGGAGCAATATGATGACTATCGATAATTGCTTTTGAGTGAGTGAAAAGTTTTTAATTTTGCTGGGTTCAATGTTTTTGGTTGAAAAGAAGATGTATTAAAAAACAAAATGAGAATATTGTAAAGATAACTGTAGAGATAATTTTGGTAAGTGGTGATGCTAAATTTAATGAGCGATATCATATTTCTAGGACATCAGCAACTAAATAAGTACGAATAGCGTAACTAATGAAATGTCAATAATTATGACAAAAGTGAGTACAATGGTTTACAGATGTCTTTAACGATAGCTGTTACATTTTTAGACTGAATAAACAAACTAGAAGCTGTAATGACTGATGACATATTTTTAGGATAATGAAAGATATAATATAAGCGAGGATACCATACTGAAATGTCAGTAATTAATGAAAAAAGTGTGTTGAAAATAAGATGTAATTGCAAATAAAACAAATGGATAACTAAGTGAAGATACTTCGACGACAGCTGTTAGACGGTTTTCTGTAGTTATTTAAAAAAAATGTTCGATAGCTTTCAATCTGCAGCTGTTAGTTTTTGTATTTATTTTTAATAAGATTAAATTCTGTTTTTATCAATGACACATGAACGTAGAATATTTTTATTGTACTTGTAAGTAATAAGGAAATGACTATGATGTATAACTATATAATGATTCCGCACGATGCACAGGCGTTCTTCTTAGACTCAAATACTGAACTTTTGATTGTTTCCTTCACGTATTCATTGACAGAGAAGCAATGTGTCCTTGGTTATTACAGTTTCTATACTAACCAATTACGGCCCCTTTGATAATGCAGCAGCGTGTATTCTTTAAAGATTTCTACGATTTTCTATTCCTTTTTTTGTGATTTTACATGTCACCCTTTCAACGTATCACTCTTCTTCTCCAGTAGTTTTTTGTTCTTCGTCTTAGGCCTGTACATGATTTCTAGGTATTATTCAAAGTTTTGACCTTTTTTGGCTTCTCGTATCAATAAATTTTAAGGAGGTTGTCTATGAATTTCGTTGATTTTCTACGACTGTCACCCTTTCAACGTTTTGTCCTTCCTTTTCTTCTTCAGTGGTTTCTTTTTCATCTTGGGTCTACACTGTTATATGAGTTATATAGGTCATGTATAGTGCTAAGCAGAAGCTTTGCTTTGAATTTCTATGATTTTCCAAAGATTTTCTATGATTTTTAGCGCTTTGATTAACTATATTAATTTTTTAATAATTCAGAATTTGATGCGCAGATACTTGTTGCATTTTAATTTTTTGTTTCAAAGGTATTTGCGTGCTTGTTTTGTTGACTTTTCATCTCTTTCAGCTCTGCAAGTTTCTGTCCAGGCTCAGATGCACTTATTTTTAGTATTGACTCCTATGGTCTATTTACCCCTGTAGGTTTACTTGAGAGATTACCAAGCAAACGCCCTATATTTTAATCAACAAGTAGGTGAAAGATAAAAAATTGGGTCTTATTCCAACATTCTATTGCCTCATGAACTTTTTGGTACACTCTGTATTGCTACTATTTTCAAAATATGTTTACAATCAAATGCCAGGAAATATACTGATAACGATTTCCGTAATAATACGATTTCTAAAATAAATATACCTATTCATTTATAGTTTAATTTTGTCGAGTGCATGTGCAATGATAATTAAAAGTATCATCTTTTGAACTGTTCATATTATATCGGTTGAATAGTTGGGTACTTGAAATTATATATTGTTCTTATCATCATCTCAACATGTGATTCAGTGATGTGTTAAGTGATTTTTATTTGGATACATCAAATAATTATGTGAGTACTAGCTTTTACAATTTTTGTTTTGGCCTTTATTCAAAAACTAAACGCTGCTGCAAAGTTTGTGACGTCACCATTTCTTTGTTATTTACTTTTGATATTCAATCCCCCTTTGTATCATTTTGACAGTTGACATTGTTGACAACGTCGATGTCTATTTTATCCTCCTTGCAGGTGGTGCATCTCAGGGGGGCTATTTTCAAAGTCGAGAGAATTCATTTCTCTCGAGAGAAATGTCATACGTCAACGTAAAACAGTATTTTTAGGGTCCTAAGGGCCAGTGTGAACTCACTGATTGTTTCTCACGGTTTATTTAGAGATAATTAATATCCTCATAAGAATTTTAATCCTCGAGGCCTTTAAAAACAGCGTTTCCACATTGACGTATGACAATTCTGATGAGAATCTTGAGAGAAATGAGTGCTCACATACTTTGAAAATAGGTCCCCAGGTGTTGCCCCTTCCCCTCCCGTTGACATAATTAGCTGGCATCGAAGCGTCGTGGCACAATGCGATGTTTCGTGGTGTCATGTATGTTGCCTAATTATTTAAATAGGTCTACGTTGTCTACCTTTGCAGTATACGTCACGAGATAAAGAATTTTTTTAGTTTTGAAAATAATAGTTTTAATTCGCACGTATTTTTTTATGCTCTCTTTCGCCCCCTCACCCGTTTACATATGCTCTTATCTGCCTAAAGGATCTCTTGATCTAAGCGTCGTGGCACCGTTGCTGGGGCCGCTCTGGGGGCCCTGCGTTGCCTAGGGCTTTTCTGTATCGATGTGGGGCTGCTCTGGGGGGACCCTGCGTTGCCTAGGGCTTTTCTGTATCGATGTGGGGCCGCTCTGGGGCCCTGCTGCGGCGTTGCTATTCAATGACAGGTGACGTCTCCCCCATCCATGGTGCGGATGTCGTATCGCTGACAGCTGACGATTTCGTTGAAATCACCCAACTTCGTAGCGTTGACAGTTGAGAGATTGACAGATGACACATGTAGGTTAGCCAACTTCGCAGCTATGCGTTGACAGCTGAGAGATTGAAGAATGCGTAGCTAACTTCACAATCTGCGACGTTGCCTTTTTATGTGGCTTTTCTGGCTACAAAAGCGCTCGATGTCTGGGGAAATATGCTACTACTTACCATCTACTCTATGTAATGCGACGTTGCCATATCTACATAGGTCGGTAAATTTCCCCAGGCCCGGGGAAAAATAGAAACATTGGGGTGTCTCATCGATTTTGAGGTTATGTATGAGGCACTAGAAGGGTTGGGGCCCCAATTTGCTTTGAGGGGCGGAGCCCCCTGTTTGATGATTGTCCGTTAAGTTCAAGGCCACACAAAAAGAATGACAGTTGACAGTTCCGAAAAAAAAAAGAAGAAGATTCTTAGCTAATGACTGTTGACAGCTCAGAAAAAAAGAAGAAGATTCTTAGCCAACTTCACGTTCTATGATTGGCTGTTTGTATGAGAAGAAGAAGAAGAAGAAGAAGATTCGTAGCTAACTTCACACTCTACTGTGCTCAAGTGTCTCCCCTTCTACTAACGACAATTCGGAATCATTAATAGCCGAAGTCGGAAATTTCGAGAATTTAGAAAATTATCAATTAGATGATAACGCTACCGTACATTCTAACCTAGAAAACCCTATAATAGGCATCCCAATTGTAGATTGTCCTGTAAATTTTGGAAAAAATCAAATTATTATTTCCGAAGTAAATTTTTCTCCAGCTCAACCTACAATAATAAAACTTTTCGAAAATAAGCAAAGAATACTTGTTCAATTTTCCAAAAATGATTTTGAAAATGAAGTTATTAAATTTCTTAAAGAATTTGTTGTGCCAAAAGTAAAATATCACCTATATTTTGAAGACCCGCTCTACGAAAAATTTAGTGTTGTAGTTCAGACATTTTTTAAAAATTCCCTAATGAATATGATCAAATGTTCGAAAAAATTAATAGATATCGATCCAAGCGATATCAGTGATATTATTTAAAATTATCACGAGGGAAAAACTAATCATAGAGGATTAGATGAGACCGAAACTCGAATAAAAAACCTTTATTATTGGCCTAACCAAAGAAAATCAATACAAACATATATTAACAAATGTGAAATTTGTCAGTTAACCAAATATGAGAGAAATCCAATTAATATTACTCCAACCGCTGTAAAACCATTTCAAATTTTACATGGACAGCATAACTTTAGAAGGATCAAAATTTTTAACAATTATAGATTCTTTTTCTAAATATGGTCAATTGTACAAAATGAATTTTGCCGAAGGGCTAGAAACTGTAAATAACTTAATTAAATTTTTCACCCATCACTGTATCCCGGATGAGATAATTTCGGACAATGGTACGAAACTAAAAAATTCATTGGTAAAAGAACTTTTGGAATTACATAAAATTAAAATTCACTTTGTTACGTCACAGTTTCCAGAATCTAATGGAATAGCTGAAAGGTTTCACTCTTCTATAATAGAACATCTTCGATTATTAAATAATCAAGATGAATATAAAAATGAACCCATAGAGCAAAAGGTAAATTATGCAATTTTAGCTTATAATAATTCGGTTCATTCAGTTACAAAACTAAAACCGTTTGAAATTATAACGGGCCATTTAGGCAACGATTCCCCTTTTAATATTGAAATTGAACAAAAATTATTAAACGATTATATTTCAAAACATAAAGAAAAAATTAAACTTATTTATTCAAACATAAACGAAAAAATTCAAAATATGAAAGAAAAAGCTAACAAAAATCGAGAAGAATTGCCTAAAGATATACCTACTAGAGTATTTGTTCGTAATAAACAAAAACAAGGCAAGACTAAAAAATAAGTATCAAGCCGAAAACATTAAAACAATAAATAAAAATAAAAAGACAGCCAAAATTATTCCTAGACACGGAAATACCGCTGAAGATATTCACCTATCTAATATTAAGAGACCTAGAAAAAAACTTATGCTTTTACTTCAGATTCCTCGCCATTGGACAAGGAATAGAATTCAAAAATATACCCCAAAATTTAGGATTACTCCCAATTAATTTAGGACCGGCAAAATCAACTTAAAATGCACGAAATTATTAACAATTTTAACAAAACCATTCACGATATTCAGAAAATGAAATAACTCTTCAATCTCAAGTGAATTTCGAAAAGATTTGCTAATCAACAACTAATAATATATAATATATATATATATTTATTTATAGGCCTTGGTGGCATCCCTCCATGTTAAAATTGCGTCTGCCGTGGCATCCACGTCCTCGTGGCATCCGATATACAGATGCCACGAGGACTTTCGATAAAACTCATCGCAAATGAAAGGATCCCACCCCTACTAACTCTCAGCAAAATATTGGCGGGATGCCAAAACAGCCTATTTTTGTATGTTTTTAAACATGGTAGTTTGAGCAATGACCGCAACTGCCGCCACTTTCGTGTGCTGTATATTCTGACATATATTTAAAGGTGGTAATGACATCCAATGATATACATATTCATTTTGAGTATCTGGTGGCCTCTGTATATTCCATTTTCGGTTTGATGGCATCCATTTCGTTGTTGCCAGATCTTATATTGGTTTATAACTCAGCCTTTTCATTTTTATAGATTTTGTTTCATACTTTCACCAGGATAAGGCGCCCTTGCGATTTACTTCCGAGAAAATAACATGTGTTTTTAAAGCTATTTTTATTATATCTTTTGAAATATACTGGTTAAATTAGGTACACTTATTCTGTCACTTTTTAAACTGTAATCTGTGAGGAACAGTTTTGTTTTGTATAAAAATTTGCACATTTGTCTGCCAATGTTTATCAAATTAAAACGCTTTTAATCGTATGAGGCATAAGCTAGGAGAAATTAGACGACAAACTGGGCGGTGATGCTTGAAAATTTCGATATTGTTATTTGATGAAATCTTTAGTTAAGATGGACTTTAGTGTCATGAAAGTTAAAAAATAAATAAAAATTATTATTTTTATTGAAAAAATCATTAATTCAATTTAAAATATTATTTAAAACAAAATATAATTTTTATACCAAATATTCAATAGGTTTTCGTTAATCGATTAAACGAAACATTAGGACTAACTAATGATTCAAAATATATATATTTTTCTTTTAAAGTCAGGTTTTTTGACGCCAAACAACTATGGGAGCAAAAAGGGGAAAAACACATTTGGCCCAAGATTACAAATACAATTCTTATACTACCAATTCAGTACACTACATTCAATCAATTAAATTAAAATCATTAAATAGCAAGAACTCCAACATATAGTGTTTAGGTCTTTAAAGTCATTCGTATCCGCCGATAAATATTATTCCATCAACTTTCCGTTTGAATTAACTTATTACCTGGAACATTACATAGTAAGTCCGATTTTTCTGCCTAGGCAGTAAAAATACATCTTTTTAAGTCTTTAAAGTATCAATTAAAAGCCGCTTTGGGTACAAGAAACCAAGTTTTTTTTTTTAATATTCGAAAAATGACTAACTTTTAGTATCTATACAAACGACGTGGAATCATTAGTTTTTCTACGAATTCCTTTCAAAACTAAACATATTTACATGTTTTCTTTTCGTTACACCTAACAAATAATGAAACACATCAGACTTTCTTTGTGAAAAACAATTATATTTTGTAAAAAAATATACCTCTATCGCGAGATATAGCGGTAAGTTACAAAATTAAACATATTTTATTCCAACGATTTTGTTGAAAAATCTAGAAATTGTTCAGGTAAACAGTTCCCGAGGTAAGGCCAAACTTTATTCTCGTGTGTTATTTAGAAAAAAATTTTTTTTTTATTCCATTCTATGACTACCAGTTAACACAAACTTTTTCATGAATTTAAATAATTTTTCAAAAAAATCAAAGAAGCGACATATACTTTCCATTTATACAAGGTTCTCCAAGAAAGTGATACATATCAAAGTTTTCCTAAATGGGACACTTTGTATTTCATATATTTGAATTTTCCTTGCCTATTTTATTATAACAATAAAATAGTCTGAGATTATACAGGGTATTTCACACGCTATAACCAGTTTTATATAAAAATCGTACTGACCTAAAAGACGTGTATAGTGCAAAATAAACGTTTGAAAACTATTTTTGTGAAGTAAAAGGTTTTCATTATTAGTCAAAATTGTTTACCGATCTACTACTTTTTTAATTTTAAACAAATCTTTATAGGGTACGTCAATAAAAAAAATTTAGTAACTATTTCTATTTGGGACAAATCTATTAAATTCTTTTAATATTATTTTTATTTTAAACAACATTTTTAATAAATACATGTTAAATTGTCATTTGTTTTATTAGGCAGAAAAGCACAATATTTATTGTCGTGGCTGGTGTTTCATAGGCGAAGCATAGCTAAGACTATGAAACCAGCCAAGGCATTCGGAGAAAAAATGATATGTTCCACACGGCAGAAAATTAGATATAATGCCTTGGCTGGTTCCCTAGTCTCAGCTTGGCTTCGGCTATGAAACACTAGCCACGGCATTCAATCTTGTGCTTTTCTGGCTAATAAAACAAATTACATTTTTACATGTATTTATTTAAAATAAGAATAATATTATACGAATTCAATAGATTTGTCCCAAATAGAAATACTTACTAATTAGAAACTAATAAATTGTAATAATATTTTACCAAATATTTACAACATTATTATACTCTTCACACAGTAGTTGGTAAAGAGTATTATACGTTTACTTTTGTCCGTCTGTCTGTCCGTCAGATGTCTTGTTTTTTGTCCGCACGATAACTCAAAAACAAAACATCATATCTTCTTGAAATTTATAGAAAAAATCAAACTCTATGAGAGGACGAAGCCTATTCATTTTGAAAAAAATCGGAATAAAAATAAGGGGTTTAAGAGGGGGTTGAAACTTAAAAAAAAATCATAAATCATAAACGAAAACCAATATCAACTTGAAATTTTTAGGAAAAATGAAGTTCTATGAGAGGACGAGACCTAATAATTTAAAAAAAATCTAATTAAGAATAGGGGGGTAATATGATATAAATTTGAAATTTTCAGAAAAAATCAAGCTTTATAAGTGAACAAAGACTATTTATTAAAAAAAAAATCTGATTAAAATGGGGGTTTAAGGGGGGGTTAAAACTTTAAACAAATCATAAATAAAAAACGAAACATGATATTAACTTTAAATTTTCAGAAAAAATCAAGTCCTATAAGGGGATAAAGTCTACTAAATTAAAAAAAAACAATAAAAGTAGAGGTTTAAGCGGGGTTTAAATGTAAAAAAATAATTCTAAAACGAAATATGATACCAACTTGAAATTTTCAAAAAAAAAATCAAGCTCTATCAGATGACGAAGTCTCCTAATTTTAAATAAATCCGATTAAAAATAGGGAGATTAATGGGGGGTTGAAATTTTAAAAAATCATAAATCAAAAACGAAACATTATATCAACTTGAAATTTTCAGGAAAAATCAAGTCCTATTAGAGGACGAAGCCTATTAAATTTTAAAAACATCTGAATAACAGTAGGGAGTTAAGGTAGGTTAAAATTAAAAAAAAATCATTCATCTAAAAGAAGTATTATATCAACTTAAAATGTTTAATAAAAATCAAGCTCTATAAGGAGATGAAGCCTATTAATTACTAATAGAAAATAATCTAAATAAAAATTGGGAGGTTAAGTGGGTTAAAATATTTAAAAAATCAAAAACGAAAAATTATTTTTACTTGAAATCATTGGAAAAAGTTAGCTTTATAGGGAGATAAAGCCTATTTATCCCCAAAAAAAATATTTATAAAAAAATCGCCGGTTAAGCAGAGGGTCTGTTAAACTGTGAAGAGTATAAAATAGAATGCCAAGCATTATATATTATATATCCTCATTCTAATTTTAAAATTGCTTTATTGCTCTTTATTTTATGTATTCGATAAAATTTTTGTCTCAATAAAAACATTTTTACTTTTATTCGCTGAAAAATATATTTTAAAATAAGAACACTAATATATACGAATCCAATAAACACATTTGTCACAAATAGGTAGTTACTAGTTAGTATTTTATAAATTTTAATAATATTAAACCATTTATTTGAAATTTTCATTTTCCATTTTTTTATTACTATTTCTTATGTATTTATTTAAATGGTCGTTTCAATAAAAACATTTTAGACATATCTAAAAAAAAATCTTTTATAATAATATTTTTATGATTCCAATAAATACATTTTTCCTAAATAGTTATTAAATTTTAAGGATATTGTAAAAAAAATTTTCAATCAATAAATTACAGCTAGTTAAATTCTAATCACTAATTAACACACAGTCTATTTCCAGTCAACCAGTGACCAGTTAAAATTAAACTATTTTGTGAATTGTCTTTTTTGTCATTTAGATTTTAAAATCTCCCAAAATTATTAGTTTTAGGTATAGACAATGCTTAACTTAAATTGAACTTTAAGAAATGTTCTTTTAAATGGTAATATAAAATACAATTAAAAAAAAAATGGGAAAATTATGTATTTCAGTATTGACGTACCCTATAAAGATTTGTTTAAAATTAAAAAAGGAGTACATCGGTAAACATTTTTGGATAATAATGAAAACCTTTTACTCCAAAAAAATGGTTTTCAAATGTTTCTTTTGCACTATACACTATACACGTCTTTGAAATCAGTACGATTTTTATATAAAACTGGTTATAGCGTGTGAAATACTGTATACTCTCAGACTATTTTATTGTTATAATGAGAAAAGCAAGGAAAATTCAAATATTATATGAAATACAAGGTGTCCCATTTAGGAAAACTTTGATATTGTATCACTTTTTTAGAGAACCTTGTATAAATTAGAAAGTATATGTTGCTTTTTTGATTTTTTGAAAAACTATTTAAATTCTTGATAAAGTTTTAATCTCAAATTTAACATGCTTTTTAACTGGTAGTCATAGAATGAAATAAAAGAAAACATTTTTTAAATAACACACGAGAGTAAAGTTTGGTCTTATGAACAGTTTTCAATATTATAATAATTAATGCCAGAAATAATTCATTGGCAAATTTGTATACGCGAATAAACTTAATGGACAAAGAGACACCAATTTGTTTTTAGATCATTCGATATGCCTAAAATGTTTTAAAAAAGAGATACTAATTCTTTGAACCGCTCTCAAATAATAAATCATTTCGTTGTAAAGGATTCCATTGTTAATAATAAGCTCTGAAATAAAGTTTGAGCCAGTCAAGCATATATGTTTCTTATTTAGCATTGTATTTAAAAATTTAACCAGCTAATAAAACTTTAAAAAAGAATTTCTTTTGTAATGTTTTATAAAAAATGTTAGTTTAATAAACAAAAATTTCTATTCTCTGTGACACATGCATTGCATAGGTTTTGGAATGACTAATATCCGAGTTATTTGATTATAAAATAAAATAAAAATGGAACAAATCTCTTGCAAAATCCAAAGTTTGAATGTTATCTAATATTTCTATAATTTTTACAGTAATTTTGACTATTAAAGCTAAAAGTAAAGCAAATATATTACTGAAATGAGGATAAAAATCATAATTATAAACATTTAAAAATAAATGTTAGGGATAATTTGAAAAGGGGTTGGCTTAAATACAAGCTGTAAGACAGTTTTTACCCTATGTACATCATATTTTTTTATTTTACTTTATGGAGTACCTACCTTAAATATTAATTATAAATGTTATACTGCGTTAGTGACAAACAGTTGGTCAAATAAAAAAATAATTAAATTTCTTTGTTCTACTACAATGCGTTGATTTTCAAGAATTAAAAAAAAATTCTTAAGTTTTATTTCTTTCTTATCTGTGTACATACAGATAAGGAAAGTATAGTAGTCATGATTTTTTTCTACCTTAAGTTTTTGACGGATTTTTTCGTTTTGGGGGCTCTTGAATCCGTTTTAAACTTTAATCTACCCTTCGGTGAACTTATTATATTTTGGGCCTAGTCGGAACATCTGGGGGTACTGTATAGGGGATCTTTTTCTACTTTATGAAATACATCTGTTATTTTTGCGTAGAGAAGAAACTTCTTTAAATAAAAGTTGTTCTCTAGAATGTTTGCCCCATATATAAATTTCCTAAAATGGAGCGTATTCGTGAAATTTGAGGAAAAGTGAAAATTTAGAATTTTGAACATAACTCAAAAACGGATTAAAAAAAAGCAACAAATTATAAATTTAAGCTTTAATCTACCATGCGGTAAGCTGTTTAGATTTTAGGCATAGTTGGAACATCAAGGGGGTAATTTATGAAAGAGTAATTTTTCTACTTTATTGAATATATCTGTTATTTACGCTTGGAAAAAACTTCCTTGATTAAATTTTTTTGGCAAAATTATTTTTTATATTTTTTATTCTATACATAATTTTCGTAAAATAACCCGTATTTAAGAAATTTGAGGATAAGTGAAAATTTTGAATTTTGAACATAACTAAAAAGCGGATAAAGAGAAAAACACTAAATTTTAAACAAGCTTTAATCTATTATGTGGTAACTTGATTAGATTTTGGACATAGTCAGAACATCTGGGGGTACTTTATAAAAAGGCATTTTTCTACTTTATTGAATGTATCTGTTATTTATACTTGGAAAAGAAACTTCCTTAAATAAAAGTTGTTGGCAAAATTATTCTCTATATGTTCTGTTTTATACATAACTTTCCTAAAATTACCCGTATTTAAGAAATTTGAGGATAAGTGACAATTTTGAATTTTAATTAAACATAACTCTTCGCTTCGGCTATGAAACACCAGCCACGGCATTAAATCTTGTGCTTTTATGCCTAATGAAACAACAATTTTTTCCAATAGTAACATTATAAAACTAAAAATCCATTGATATTACATGTTTAACCCAAATTTATATTAACTCCAATCTAAGTTTAAAGTAAAATTTTAGGAAAAAAAAATAATACCCTATTACAGTTTTTCTTTGATTGATTTTGTTTACTTTGGAGAACGTCATTTTTGGACTGCTTTTTTGTCTTTTTAGGAGTCATAAGAAATAGACGAGTTCTATATAGAACATTTTTTGCACTCTTTTGGTTTTGAAAATGTACAACTTCTCGAAAATAAATCAACTAAAACAAAAGGACTATCCCTGAAATGATACATATTAAAAAAATATAGGAACAGACATAAAATATTTATCTAACGTTTATTTTAATTTTTATTCTATATTTTAACGCCACTGATATTTTTTAAATTTGTAAAAACTCATCTTTTTGTTTTCCTACTGTATCTTGTTAAATCAAATTAAAATATATTATTTCGAATACACCTCCACACGCTGTAAAACAAAAGATGTTTTTAAAAATTATTTACTGAACCAGAAGATAAAGAATATGTTCTCCAAAATATATCTGTCGCCTATAAAATAAAAAATTAAATCAAAACTTATGATCAAATAAACCAAGGCACTTTTTATTTATTTAAAGTAAAAGAAATACGAGCAATACACAAATATCTATTTTTGGGTCTTTATTCAAAGTACAACTAAAGGACCGTAAAATAAACACATGTGGTTTTAAGGTCTAAAAAGGGCTGCATTTTACGAAACCTAGAAATATTGTATGCAATTGTAAACGGATCAGTGTTGTCAAACTTACAGAGTTCACGAAAGACGCTATTAGTATTTTTAAATTCTTCTCAGTATACATGGTGTATATTGGGCGGATGCCAGCAAGGGTCATATCTATACGGATGCCACGGACGACTACAATTCAATATATATATATATATATATATATATATATATATATATATATATATATATATTAAACACCTTTATTTTGTAACACAGTTTTTATTTGAAATAAATTATTTTTTTAAAAACTACCTTACGGCATTTTTGAATTTAAGTTATACATATATATATATATATATATATATATATATATATATATATATATATATATATATATATATATATATATATATATATATATATATATATATATATATATTATCTTTCTATCAATCTCAAGCCAATTGAAGATTCTATCAAACCTGAACCACCCAAAAATAATAAAGTTGGATAAGTATATTTAATGTATATTGGAAAAAGAGAGTCTCTTTATCTGTAATGTGAAATGTATACTCTGAATATTTCATTAAAAAAATGTAATTTTTCTAAAGATTTTCCTGAACCATTAGAAGATTGATACAATCTTGAACCATTTTATACAGTTTTGTTCACACTAATCGCACAATTCTGAACCTTCGCACAGTTGCCAAATGTAAATTAAGTATGAAATCTACGATTTAGTAATACGAGAATAATTATAAAATACAACTGTTTATTTAACTCTAAACTCTGAATTCAAATTTAAAATCATTTAAGTCGGACTATGTACTCTTGTGGCTAGGGCAGTTCAAATCGAGATATTGAGAGCAAACTAGATATATGGATGTATTTTCTCATAAATAGGAAATCCGATAAAAAAACTTTTTAAATAAAACACTTAAAATCTACGATTTTTCCTAATCTTTGCAATTAAAAAAAAATTAACAGGTATGATAAAAATTAAGTTTTGACATTTTGTAATAAACCAGATTTATAAAAATCTTACCCTCACCATCCTATAGAGGGAGAATGGGGGTGGAATTCCCAAAATATTAGGTTAAAACTTTTTAAATAAAACAGTTTGAATCTAGATTTTCTACATACACATCCAAAATTTCAAAATTTGGTGAAAATGGTGGGGGTAAATTTTTATAAAAATTAGTTTAAAATTATGTCTATTACAAATGTACCAAAAATGATAGTTTTATCTCCTCTGTGACGATTTTTAAATGCGAATCCCCACATTCAAACTATATCAGTTCAGGTCAAAAAAGTCCAAAGACAAGAAATATTTATTTATTATACAAGGGAAAAAAGTTTTAGCTAAAATCTAATATTTTTCCCGTGTATAATACACCATTTCTTTTCTGTGATGGGAAAAACAACGATTTAATATAGAAAAAAATATCTACATTTACTTCCCGGGGAAACACTTTTCTCCCAGGAAACATGGAAAAAAGTAATTTCATAAAAAGTGACATTTTGTTACCTGACAAGAGAGATAAAATGTTAAACCAGAGATAAGGGAGATAAAGATAGGAAACACCCATAAGAAGCCAATGCTTAACAACGACCAGCTTTATCGCAGTTAACATCTGACCCACTATGTGGCGCTTTCATCGATATCAAACAACGCAGCGGGAAATTTAAAAATCTGATAATAAAGATTGCATAAATATCGACTGCACTCTCATGTTCTTGTAAATAAACTTAAACAATGTAATTACGCTAAATTATTTAGTAAAAAGAATACTACACTTACAGTCTATTATCGATTAATTATTGTAAATCTATATTCATGACAAATATGTTTTAATTTTTGATTGTTATTTGTAACACTGCATTTTTGTTTTTAATTTGGTATTTTATTTAAAAATGTTGAATTCAAATTCAATAATGGGAATTCAGATATTTTTCTTCCTATATCAAATCTTCTTTCTAACGTTTTGAAGCCATTTTAGTAGATGGGATTAGCCAGTTCTGGACCAAGGTCAGAGGCAAGGTCAGAGGCAATTGGTGTAATTAGTAATTACCCTAAGTACCCACCCCCCACCCTTCGAGCAAGTACCCCCCACCCTTCGAGCAAGTACCCCCCACCCTTAGCGCAATTAGCAAGTACCCCCCACCCTTCGCGCAAATAGCAAGTACCTCCGAATTACTCTGTACACCATGTTATTGCATAGTGTAATGAGTGTAATTGCATAGTGTAATGAGTATAGTAAGTACCTCTCAGTACACACAGTGATGTAAGGACCAACCAATTATTCTGTACTGAGTGTAATTACATAGCGTAATGAGCATAGTAAGTACCTCTCATTACACCATATGCATACCTCTCAGACAGTATTTACTGTGTATATCACGTAGTGTAATAAGTCTAAGTACTTCTCTTGTTTACTGTTGTAGCATAGGGGAAATAAGTCGGCGCCATGCACACCCTTGACTCTCAACCGCCATAGCTAAAGTGAATCACCGGTCTTCGGCAGACACGCGCGATGTAAATATTGTTGGAAGGGGTAGTATCCCAACCTTCGCGCAATTAGCAAGTGCCTCCCAATTATTCATTAAATTATATACTTTAATGAACGTAATTGAGTAGTGTAATGAGCATAGTAAGTACATCTCATTACTCTATACACCTTGTAAGTACCGCTAAAATAGTCATTACTATTTACCTCCTAGTGATTACTATTGTATTCTATATTACATACTATGAATATTGAGAAGGAAAATATAGTGGAGGTGGGGATTTTTAGGGAGGATATATAGCGACCTCATATCCAAATGGAATCAGTTTAAAATCGTAAGCTTTAAGAGTCTTTAGAAGTTTCAAATAATAACTGAGTGTAGTATTGTGTAGTATTGTGTATTATACAGGTAAAAAAAATATTTATTTGTATTCTACTATGGCTCAAACGCAAATTGATGCGGTTAATAAATTACTTGGAGACTGGCCCACAATATTGGACCAAAGAGAACTAAAGTCATTGGTTATAGGTCAACTTTATATTATTAAAACGATATTGGTCAAAGATACCAGATATGGTAAATGTTTACTTATTCATTTAATTGATCGGCACTCACAGGAGCTTTTCCAGTGTTGGTTACCGAGACGCATTTTTGAAATAATGCCACCCGAAGTCATTGCTATGATAAATGATTCTACTGGCCAATATGCCATGGCCTATTTAGGGGAAAAGCCGTGTTACAACTCAACTACTAGGTCTCATATAAGAATCGATCTAGTTGGCCAGCAATCAATTAGTTAAATCCATGGTAGAGTCACTGTAAATATTTTTTTACTTTTAAACACATATAGATATCTAATATACGCAATATTTCATTAAGAATTTCCACAATTTTATCGTAAGTATAACTTTACCAATATTTGTTCATTTAATAACGGCCAAATATTGTTTCAGATTATTTCGACATGTGGATGATGTATTCCGAAGAGCACTGGCCTAAAGCCATCGACTTAGAATCAGCAATAAGCAGGCTTGGAAAGGAACTGGACGCACTGGCGATGGATGCGTTACACTCCATCAATTACGACGCTGAGGTATGGCTGTTTCCAGAAGCTGTGGCCTATCAAAACGATTGTTATGAGAAATACTGTAAAGGCAGCAGTCTTTGCTGCGAATATAATGCATGTGAGCTGGACTTGGATACATTCTGTGAGAAGATGGTTACCCTAAGTTTGAAACGCTTCTTGAACGAGGCCTTACCATACATCACCCCGCAAATAAGGAGTAAACATGGTTTAGATGAAGATGCAGACGATGAGGCTGATGATGAGACAGATGACGAAATGGATTAGGGATTACTTATATAATATATCTATCTATCTGTGATTAAAATATAAATAAAACAATATACATAGTTTAATTGTTTTTTATTTAAAAAAGGTTACATCTTTTTATTTTTGTTAAAAGTGAACACAGGTATAAGTTTGGATACAGTAAATTAGATTATATGAACTACAATGGCATATATTCAGTGTGTACAGTGCCATCTAGTGCATTATAACTTATAAGAGCTTCATGAATAATAAGCGCATACGCTTTAGTGTTGGCGGGAAACTGCATTTTACGTGTTTCGAATTCAACCTTGACATTCACAGTTGAAGATTTGATTGGTTTTGGATACATACTGCAATCAATTACGAATAGGGGGTTCGCTCTAAAGCCATTCAGGCCTAACATCGGTTGGGGATTTTCCTTTTTGTAGTAACTTCGCTGAAAATCTTCATAAGCATAATAAGCGGGAGTATCCAACTTTTTCCCAACATCTAAATTCCAACGCTCTAATGGGTAAACTTCAGAATTTAGATATAATCTGATATTGCTTATATCAGCAGCCGTAAACGCCGTCACATCTTCTTTCCTGTTTTCAGTAAAAGAAGTATTTTGAAATCCAATAATTACATATCTAGGTCGTTCCATGGATGTAGTGGTTTTAATCGCCCATATGTCGTTAGAAGTTTGTCTTAGAGTAGGTAATTCATAAAGATCCCATTTATGGTGCGGTATTTTAATGGATTGCAAATGTTTGTCATTAATTTTTTTATACATGAGAACATCTGCATCATTTTCGGGAGTAATATGTTTGACTATCCAATCCATTTTAGTGATAGTTATGTCTGCATCGACTTCTCCTATATAGCAATTTTCGAATGCTCGAGCAATTATTACAGTCATCTCATGCTTAACACCTATTATCCCTTTTTTGTAAGATTCAGCAAAACCAAATAGATGTTTTAATAAGATTCTACCTGTAAATGTATTACTCGTTGAATCAACCAAAACTTGATTCTCTTCGCTGAGGCCCCAACCGGATGTTTCTAATAATTTCGCATGTTTTTCACCATATGACACCATATTTTTTATTGCTGTCGTTATAATGGGTTTTCGACATTCAGCAATCTTTTGTCCACCCATTTCATATCTAATTTCTTCAAATAGGCCAGGAAGAGCATTGTTGGCCAAATAGCACTTTTTATTAGCCTCTTTCGGCTTAAATGTTCCGACTATATTGATGTAACTATCGCAAATTAAGAGATTCAGGTCCATATTATTGATCGTAAAGGTGATTGTATCAGAATGTTTGTAATTTGGCGATCCCGTAGGCGGGTGGATATATCCATCGCATCTTTTGATTGAGTTATCGACGATCGGCTTTTCAAATACGTCCAACATCTCATTTCTTACATAAACAGCCATTATTTAATATCTTATATGGAATCCAATAGATTGAAGAAATTTATAATCTTTATTAGACAACAGAAGTCTTCTTCGCTTTACAGTTACTCGACGAATGTTCATGTTTTTCCCTTCGATTCTATTTATATGATTATTTAAATGGGTGCTAGTTGAATGTCGTGGTTTGAAGCAGAATCCCATATTAGTTTATCTCCTTTAACTCGAGTGTGATATTGATAGTTTCCTCCCCAAAGTCAATCAACTCACCGTTATCATCTACAACTCGGATAGTAATGTTGTCTAGGTATTGCCGACCGGCAGGTATGACTGGTAGATAAATAATGTTATGAGGTTCCTTCGTCAGTTTGTATCCTGGCTCAACGTCTATGTCGAATGAAAAAAGGGTGTGGGCTTCTTTCCCATTTATATAGGAACCAGAAATAATATTACAATCCAATTGAACAAGATGGAGGTTCATATTATTGATCGGCCTTGTAGAGACATAAGCTTCAGGCCTTGGCGGGCACTTCGAATTACTGAATCCTAAGAGGCTAGCTATACTGTTGTCACAATCAAAGTTGATTATGAATTTAGATGAAATTTCACATTTTAGAGTGTTGTTGTTCGCCGACAATTTAAACATATCATCAAGTTCTCCCTGATTTATAATAGTTTTGGTATCCGGATATAGATAATCATATATAGCTTTTTGGACGAACTTATTAATTTCGTCAATCTCATAAGCGCCGGGTGCCACACGTACATTAATTTTTTTCGGTACACTGCCTTCCTCGGCCCAACTCTTCTCTCGCTGCATTACATCTGCCCAAAACTTTTCTGGGTCTACCACCTCTAAACAGATGATATTATTTTTTGAGGTGATATTTTTGATAGAATGGTAGGCATAAAATGCTATTAATCCAAGACCATACTGTTTATTAACATCCAATTCGATGGGCGGAAAAAAATCATTGCTGAGAATGCTTGACGCTATGGACGACAAATTAAATGTTCTTGACATGGCTAAGAAGTATGTCACACTGACTTCGAAATCTATTTTCGAATACATAAATTATAAACTCGCTTTTTAGTGGCAATTTTCAGTTCTCGAATTTTACAAAAACAACAAATCACGTGTTTTGGTGTTGGATCATCGCTTACGTCAATTGACCCGCGTTTCAAAAATACCGTCGGACCATCATTTACGTCGATAGATTCATTTTTAGAAAAATCCTTAGGTTGTTCTTCATCATGGGTATTCATCCTTCAGAGAGAAGAAATTGCAAACACAAATGTCCACATAGGACAGTATCAAACTTCTGGTAGCGTTTATAATTATAGTGAACTTCAGATACCGGCCAACGCCCTTTATACAGATAACTAATTAAATCTGAAGGTGGGGGTAAATCACCATAACTATCGAAATATATTGAGGACGCATCTCTTTTCTTGTAAGCGACCCAATGTGTTCCTGGCCCGCTACTACTATCCAAATTGACAATGGCTGATTCGTTTCTTAGTGGCCCGCAGTTTGATAAATTATCTCTCATATACACACCTCGAAAGTAGGGAATCTTGAATCTTTTGGCAAAAGATTGTATGTCTAAATTACTGAGAGGTCTTCGAGGTAGTGAACTTACGAGTTTTTTGGCCGATATGGTTTCATGTAAAGGCCCAACCCCTTTCGATAGGGCTTTAAGTATAATCCTTTACCGTTTTTTCCTAGAGAGATGGCTTCCATGGTTCTATTGTGTCGATTAGCTTCTGTTAATTGTTGACTATTTGTTTTAGCGGTGTTCACTGCTTTGACGATTCCGGATGCCGCTCCTGCCAAGCTCCCCAATGCAGATAATCCAGCAAAAATAGGTATTAATGGTAAAAATCCACCTGTTTTTGGTATCGGTATAATACGGGGAATAATAATTTTTTTCTTTCCCCCAGCTGCTTTAACATATTTTCGGGCAGCCATGAGAGATGATGCAGCCATCTTCTTAAGTGTTTTTTCCCCCATTTTCTGTCCGCCATATGTCTTTAATACCCCTTTAATCTTACTGACAATTCCTCTACCGAAAGCAATTCGTTTTTTGCTTTTTGTTCCGCGACGCCGCTTTCTAGACCGTAATTTATGGCCCATACCAAAACTTCGCTTTGTTTTCATAATATTTGTGATAGTCCAGGCAGCTGCCTTTTCACCAACTGACGCGTCGCTAGCTTTAAACCGAGTCCAAGCTAATTCTTGAAGGTCCTTATCAGCAATATGTCTAGCTTTCAAATCGTTTGCACTTTTAGAATAAGCGATATCATGTAATTTACAGGCTTTATCTAATTCATTTATTCCGGGGTCGTTACGCGCTAAACGTTTTTGTAAGCGCGTACCTGGCCCACAATATTGGTACTTCGGTATGTGCAGTTCAAATGGTAATTTATTTATTAGGGAATTAACAAACCCTTTTCCACACTTTCTTTTTGAATAACGTTTAGTGATAGATCGCACTCGTTTGACGCTAGGCATTTAAATGAATGTTACATGAGCGATGGTTTATATAGCCAAAGACAGTCAAACGATGCGCATAGTCAAAGCACAAAATAGTATCTGTGTGGAGAATTTAGATGAAAAAGTTGGTGATGGGCTTAGTGAAAATAAGATTCCTAGACACGGCCCATTGTTGCCCGATACAATACGCGGCCTTCTAATAGGACCATCAAATTGCGGTAAAACAAATGTTATGTTATCACTACTCATTCAACCAAATGGGCTACGATTTGAAAATGTATATATTTATTCAAAATCATTATACCAGAAGAAGTATGAGTACTTGCATGAAGTTTTGACTCCGATAAAAGGGTTGGGTTATTTTACGTTCAACAATAATGAAGATATAATTCAACCAGTAGACGCCAAACCAAATTCCATATTTATATTTGATGATGTGATTTGTGAAAAACAAGATGTTATTAGATCATATTTTAGTATGGGGCGACACAGAAATATAGATTGCTTTTATTTGGCTCAAACGTATTCGAAGATTCCGAAACAGTTGATTAGAGACAACGCAAATCTAATAATTATGTTTAGACAAGATGACCTAAACCTACGTCACATATATTCAGACCATGTAGCTCCAGACGTGTCTTTTAGAAAATTTCAAGAAATATGTGTGGAATGTTGGGGTGAAAAGCATGGATTTCTAGTGATCGATAAAGATAAAGATATAAGCGCCGGTAGATATAAGAAAGGATTCGATAGCTTCATATACCCATAAACAATGCAATACGCGTTATTTTTCAAGTAGCGTCCAAGGCGGCAGGTGGTTTCAGCGATTAAAATGTATAGCAATAAAAAACATTTCGACACCAAATCGGAGCTGGCCGCTGTCTCCGATTCGGTTAGACAGAAATTTAATGCCTTAAAAAGTGGGCGCGTTGAAACTTTGCAAGCTCTAGAAAAAATGTATGAACCGCTGACGAAACCGTTGAAAACAATTTCAAAAGCCGCAACCTCTAACCCCTCTAACGCTAAAGAAGAAAACCCCGCTAACACTAAAGAAGAAAGATCTGGCATGAAAAGGGAACTCGCGTCAATATCACCGGACTCGACAAAATATGGAGAAAGTTTTGAAAGTGCAATATCCGACCGCGGTGATGTTGATGATGATGATGATGATGATAAAAAATATATTAATAAGCATTTAGAAGAAATATCGCGAGGTAATAAACGCTATGATACTCGGTACGGCGTATATATGGACAAAGACATGAAAACAATGGTTGGGAATTTAGAAGTAAAATTTTCTGATGGCAAAATCTCGTTTTGGGATGGGGATAGAAGAGTTGCTGACTACCACGGCAATCCGGAATTGTATGAGCTACTATTTTATCGAAGCCCTAAGAAAGTAAGTAATGCGACTAAGGATACATATAAGGAAATATTACAACTTACCGGAGCGGCCTTTAAGGAGTATGACGAGTCCAAAGGGCTAAGTAACAAAAATGTAAATAAATTGAGAAAAATTATTAGACCATTGTTCTCTCCGGTAAAGATAAAGGGTGGAGGGTTTTCAAAAATACCTAAATACAAAAAAATAATGACCTCTAAACCCACATACGTTTATTGGAACAAGCCGAGAGAATTGGTGGCTAGATTGCGTTTATTATGGAGTTCAAAGCAAGCTGGCCATACTGGGCACGATAATGAAATTTTATCTATAATTGAAGAATTAAGAGAAGAGCGAATAATATATTAAATACATGCGCTGTAGAGGTCAGTCGTAAACGGAATGTCTTCAAGGAACATTGTAGATAAATTCGGAAGAAAAAAGAAAAATCAACGCGTAATTATTCGAGAAAAAAGGGGTCTTGGATTCAAATTAACAGGTGACGGTAATTATGATATGCAAAGCAAACGGTTGGTGAACCTCGGAGAGCCAGAACAATCGACTGATGCTGTAACAGTTGGATATGTTGACGATGTTACTATGCAAGCAAAAGATCTCGTTTTAAAAGCTTTAACGGAATCCATTAAAAACGTATTACGCGAAGCTACTATTTATTTCGAAAATCAGCAGAGTGAACTTAAGAAATTAGTATTTGAACATCGAACTGTGTCAAGCAATAGTATTGGTGATGTTAATGTTAAATACCAATCGATGTTACAAATAGTGAAGCACAATAGAGAATTTTTTGAGGACATACTTACCACTACAAAAAGTAATATTTTAAAAATTATTACTAAAGTTGATATTTTGGAAAGTGAAATAAAAGGCATAAAAAATTTTACTATAATTTTAGAGAACCGTTTAACTGACCTTACCGATAAATTCATTTAAGTGTAATACGGAAATTCTTCGAGACCTTGAAAGCGTCAAAGGAAGTATTGGACAAAATACAGCGGTTTTATCGAAAATTAAAGTAGGACTGGAAGAAAGGATCAAAAAGATTGAATAAAAAATTGTATTTTAATTGGAAAGAATGTCTAAGCACCAAATAATTGAAGAAATCCACCGATCTGCCCGTCGAAATTTTCCCAGAAGAAGGACTATTGTAAAAGGATATGCCGACTTGTGGCAGAGTGATTTGGCTGATATGCAAAGTTATAAAGATGAAAACGATGGTTACAGATATATTCTAATTGTCATCGATTGTTATACGAAATATGTGTGGGCGAGACCATTAAAAAATAAAACAGGCTTACATGTTAGAAATGCCTTTTTAGATATACTCCAAAATTGCGCACACCATCCTAAAAATCTACAAACGGATCAAGGGACAGAATATTATAACAAGGAATTTGGGAAAGTAATGAAAACATATGATATAAATCACTATTCGACTTATAGTACAATGAAAGCGTCAATGGCAGAACGTGTGATTCGTACGATAAAATCCCTATTATATAAAAAAATGGCTATGAGAGGGAAATACAATTGGATAGATATTATAAACGGTGTCATTAATAAGTATAATAACACCACGCATTCAATCATAGGTATGAAGCCAATAGATGTCCTGCCGACAACTAAACTCAACCAATATAGGCAAAACAAAAATAAAGTAAGGCGTAAAAAACCGAAATATCGTGTCGGCGATGTCGTAAGAATAAGTAAATATAAAAGCATATTTGAAAAAGGGTATACTGCTAATTATACAACTGAATTATTCAAAATAAGAAAAATAAATAGCACATACCCCGTAACATACATTCTAGAAGATATGAATGGTCAATCGATTAAAGGCTCATTTTATGAGTTGGAATTATTAAAAACAAATTGGAAAGATGTTTATTTAGTGGAAAAGGTCATTCGGACAAAAGAGGACAAAGCCTTGGTGAAGTGGTTGGGATTCCCACAGCAAGAAAACTCTTGGATTAATATAAATGATATTGTTTAGTATGGATATTAAATGAAATAAAGATTTAAAAAAAAACAAGTTTTATTTCCCTATTAACTACTACATATACAATAATAAAATAACTTACACTTAAATATATACAGAAAGCTTAAATAATAAACAATTATACAAATTAAATCTAAAACTAATGTATAGAGGGTCATTGGATGCATAACAAAGCCGCCGTATTGCAACCCCTGACTCCTTTATTTCAAGCGCCGATGCATACAGGACAAACATTTGTGTCGCAGAAGTGGGAAATATATCGGGCGCATACATCACATGTTTGCGGATCCTCCAAATCCCCCCCTTCTACAACAAAATGCTGATGCTCGTGTATGTACCTGGCATTTGGATTTCTTTCGACCTCCATCTGCTCGTAATAAAGAAAGCAGGGGTTGCACAGACGTTTGCTCCGTTCCATGCCGGGAATAACCAACTTCACAATAACGGAGCTGGATGTAACGCAGAAGTGGTTACCGCCTCTGGCCTGAAATACAGCCAGCTCCCTTCTTATTGAAGTCGGTGATCCAGGGCAATCAGCCTCAATGCCCTCATCATCGTCGTCGCTGGCGGGTTCATCGGCGGGTGGGGCTGGACCAACGGCGTCTTCACCCTCTTCGACGAGTGGTGCCGGACCAACAGCACCCAAATCCTCGTCGGCAAGTTGCGCTAGACCAGCCACGCCTTCTCCATCACCGTCGGCAGCGGCAGCAGCGGCATCAGCAGCCTGTAAAGAAGTATATTGATTAGATATTTTATAAGCATAATAATTAGATATTTTATAAACATAAGGTAATAGTTAAAAACTTACATCACGTTCTATGGCGTCCCAAAATTCGTCAATGCCTGGCTTGTTGGCATCAAAACGCGCCAACAAGGAGAGCTGACGCTCGATCTCCTCAACCGCATCAACATCAACAACAATTTGTCCATCCATCTTTGCTATTTTTATTTTTTCGGCTTTCTGATATTCTTAATGGTCAGCTACAGCGAAGTGACTGATGCTGGTAAGTGGTCGGGACCTCCTTATATATGGTTATGTATTCCCACCTCCACTCTCCCAACCCTCGAATTTACCACCTCCCCTGCATAACATCACGCTCAGTAGGGTGCATCTAGTTCCGGAAAGTTGGATGTCAGAAAAAATTTTACTCTAGCATTAATCGGCGCTCTGCATATAATACAAATAACTACAGATCGACTACAGCTATTGCAAGATACGGCATGCCCACATGGTATAAAAACCATTTGCACTTCCTTATCGGTACAAATCTTGCAAGTGAGGCGCTTACTCATAGAACAATCATCGCTTAAAGTATGCATAGTAGCGCGAGGTCTTCAAGTAGAATGTAGGTTGAATATCTATTTAAGAACTATATGTGTATGTGTGCGGTGAGTATTTATAGTGATCTGAAAGATTGTGGGAGATTGGGAGACTCCCAACAAAAAACTGTTATATCTTAAAATTATATTATTGCAAGTGATGCAATATCTAATCTTTCATTTAAAAATATTTCAGCGGTTCTGAAAAGAACCCTTTACTAAATTTCCACGCCACCATCGCCTAGGTATTAGTATGGCACATTGCATTTTTTTTAATTTTATCAACTGCCGCCCGGATCCGAATTGATGTGATCTAACCACTTTGAAATGCCTTCCTTTGTCGCCTGCGCCCGTTCGCTCACTTCATCGCATTTCACCCTCATCGCCTCGCAAGCCCTCTTCCGCTCTTCATGTCCCGGATGGGCCTCTTTGACCCTTGACATTTCAATACCCGCATCCACCTGGCTTTGGCGCACAACATGTTGGCGATGTACGACCTCTTCCAACTGCCGCTGCAAGTCGGCGATGTGTAGTTGGATGCGACTATTTTCCTCATCCAATTCGTCCAGCCTATACTGAATTGGCGCTGAGGCTACCTCCATGGCCTTTTCTACCTCATCCACCTCCATCTTCAATTCTTTGTAGGTAGATCGGGTTATTTCCAACTGCTCCCTATCTGCCGTTAACCGCGTCTGGTGATTCATCACGGCGAGCATTGCTTTATTGAGCCGCATACTAAGTTCATCCTGCGATGATGGTATGCTCGGCTCGGCTCGGCTGGTTGAAGCCACCACGCTTGTCGAGGGTACCAGCAACAATGTTGGTGCTGGTGCGACCTTCGGCTTCCTTGGGGCTCTCGGCTTCCTTGGGGCTCTCGGCTTCTTGGTTTTAGGTGCAACCACTGACAATCTTTTTGTCGCTGCCGGCAGTCTAGGGACACGAATATCCGTATGGACGATAATCTTTGGCGAGTCTTCAAACTCATCCCCGCTATCGTCAATTACATAGGTTTGTAATGCGGTTGGTACCGGGGCTGAAATGGGGGCTGGTACCGGGGCTGGTAGCGGGATGTCACTTACTCGCGACACAGGTGACACGGGTCCGATTGACATTAGCAGCATCTCCAGATCAAAGTCGTCATCTGTCATACAATCATGCAGTCTGCTCTTGGGCTCCATAAGGATGCTGTTGATGGCATTGGTTGTCTCGTCATTGCAACTCATGTTAAAAACTGAAAATAACTGAAAATAACTGAAAAAGTTTAGTAGTTCACTCAGCTAGCTGAAATAAACTAAATTTCTTAGCGCTGATTGCTCGTATATATAGTAAAATCGGGAAGAGTGTCAGGGTGGGAGTGGAGGGGAGACTCTCACAGCCTCATATTGTAAATAACGACCATTGCGCATCGAACCAATGATCATATTTTTAACTACACAATGCACAAATTTCGGGTATACGGCATATTAGTATATATTATTAAATTGCAATACTCGGCATTTCATAGGGTAACATCTTGCGACTGTAACATGATGCTCATACATTTTTGGAATACCGCATAATATATTTTAAATAATATTCAATCTTAATACGAGGTATTTCATAAAGTACTATATATCATTTATTAAGCCATATTGGTGTAAGGCTGTGCATACCTCTAAATAAAATAGTTTGTCCTCTTGGGGCAAATTATTTGTAATAAGTTTTTGTTGGTTCTGAAAAGAACCGTTTTTATAGTTTTTTGTTGGTTCTGAAAAGAACCGTTTTTTTTCTGACGAGGGCAGATACCCTATTGCGAGTCAGAATCGCTCTCCGAATCGGCATCCGACCCGGACTCAGCATCCGAGTCGGTGTTCGACTCAGTGTCGGTGCCACACCACACGTCATGCACGTCCAATATCAGGACGCGCGAGTCGCATGGACCGGGTGGCGTTGATGGTCGCCTTGGTCTTCGGAGACCATGGGTGGTATCGCACACCCCATCCAAGTCGGTCATTTGACCCCAGCTCGTATCTACTCCGGACGTCGAATCGCATTCGGCTACTTCGATTATATCGGCCATGTTAGTTACTCAACGAGTTGAAGTAAACTGAATTTCCTAGCGCTGATCTCCGAATATATAGTGATCGAAAAGATTGGAAGCGGAGGGGAGACACTCACAACATCATGCGCTCACGCATCTATGGAAAGCGAGTCAATAGCTGCGTATAACATTAAGACTTATCTAAAGGCACTGCCTTTACTATGAATTTTTTTGATGGCCCTGAAAAGGGCCGTTGTCTGACCAAGGTAGGTGGTCTTTACGAGTCAGAATCGTCAAAAACCACCAAGCCGATGTCGGGATCGGCATCGGCATCCCAATCGGAGATGTCGTCGTCGTCGATCGGAGGGTCGATGTCGTCATCCCACCAGTCCGAGGAGTCGCCACTCTCCGACTCACTGTTCGGATCGGTGTCTACTTCGTAGACACCGGGCGGCTGCAGTGTGAACCCCGATGTGGAGTCGCATGGACCATTCAACTCGGTGTCCCACCCGGCTGACAATAGGTCAACAATATCAACCATATCTGTAGAGTCGCACTCGGCGATTTCTGCCATGTCTGTCTGGTGTGGTGAGCTGAACCAGACTGAATGATAATGCTCTGTAGCTGGGTATATACATCAATCGAAAGGAGTGGGGAGGAGTGGGAGTGTTGTGAGGAGTGGGAGTGTTGCGCGCGCATCGCAGGGCCCAAAATTTTTACCTCAACACCCTATCAAAAAAAAAAAAAATAAAAATACAAAATATGCCCCCTAAAAAATTTTTTTCCCCAACACCCTATCAAAAAAAAAATAAAAATACAAAATATACCCCCTAAAATTTTTTTTCCCTAACACCCTATCGAAAAAAATCAAAATAAAAAAAATACCTAAAATTTTTTTTCCCCAACAGGGAAAAAAAAATCAAAAAATTATAGGGGTGGGGGTAATTTTTTTTTTTATTTTCTTTTTTGTTTTTATAATCCCTATCCCTATGATCCCTATCCCTATCGCATTTCAAATAAACCCGGCACAGATGTTTTTCGCCTAATTTTTTTATCTTGACCCCTAGACCCCTTTTACCCAATGGAAAAAAAAAATAAAAGACCAAAGTTTAACCCGCCCCATACCCCCCACCCAACCCATCCCCCCTCGCCCCACCCCCCATAGGCCCCCCTCCCCAAGGAAAAAATTATATCTCTTACCGTTACGGAGATATGCAATTGTTGGCGGCTGTTTTAGGGAGGGGGTGGGGGTAACTAAATTTTTTTTATTCCTTTTTTGATTCTCTGTACATACATATAATATGATCCCTATCGCATTTCAAATAAAGCCGACACAGATGTTTTTTTATGGAGAGTGGGGGTAATTTTACACTTTTTGTCAAATTTCTCGATTACGGTCGATTTTATGGGAATTATGTATAGAACAAAAATTATAGAGAATTACATTACAAACAACTTTTATTTGAAGAATTTTTTTCTTTTAAAAAAATGAAAAATGAGATACATGGATTGGTATAAATATTTATTCAAAGTAAATTTTCACATACATATATTTATTAAAATTTACATCTCTTCAAATACCATTATTTACGTTTTTTTTTCTTTCTTCTTCTCATCAGATGCCCCGTTTACCATCACTTGACTGATTTGTTGCGCCTCTGGTTGGAACTTCCCCCAATTTGAATTCAACCACTCAAGCTCCTTATCAGCTTGCTCCCTGGTAATTATGGCCGATATGTTGATGGACATTTTTGCTGATTTTCTGAGCGGACTGGCTGGAGTGGAATGAATATCTAACTGTGGGCATCCGCTATTTATAGCCGTTCGAATGAGTAGGGAGTGGAGGGGAGAGATAGTTTGATATTGGTAAAAAAAAGTCACAATAATTTGTTACATATATATTTCATATACATTAATTTTCTATTTACATTTCATCTAATAATAGTCTTAACAGTAACTCTAATCTATTTTCATCACTAACATTATTTACAATATTGGCTACATTATATTTGAATTCGGCTACAGTTTTTCGAGGTCCATTACGATATTTCTGAATATCTCTGTGTCCCCACGGTAGAGTTTTCACGGTGTTTGGTATTATAAACCTTTTGTCATCGTTGTAAGATAATGCGACTTTGTTTTTCATTTCAGTATATATATCATGTAACTTACTCCTGAATGTATTCATTTTTCTAAATATCTTACCCCCGCCTTCTACAATCTTTTGATAATCCGACATGTTTAAGCTGCTTTGTATTACGCATTTTTTTACTCCCTTAGCGGCTTTGGTCTCTTTTTCGTCTGATCTAATATAGTAGGCCTTGGCGCCTGTCCCTAAAAATGTGCTGATGGCCTGATTTGGATACTCATCTTTGAAATTCCCCAATATTGGTTTACTTACGGGTAGGTTAAATTTATTATCCGTTTTATAATTAGATGTGTCGAAATGTTCTATATTTCTCCCCATAAATTCATAAAAATTAATTTTATCAACTTTAAGTACAAAACTATCGGTATCTGTGTAAAGTAATGAAATTTGATCACCTAATTGCTGTTTTAATATTCCATAATAAAAATCATACATCCTTACTTTTGACAATTCCAACACTGTGAAACCGATGTACAATGGTTTGTTATAGCATATTTTGGTTCTACCCATATGTATAGCCACAAAGTGTTCTGAAAATATAGAACAAGACTTAAAATTCGGTCGAGCAATTAAATTGTTTGCGCCTGGGGAATTTCTCTTACTAACCCAGTGGGTTTTAAGGTAAATATCTCGTCTGTCATCCACGTTTTCCATAGTTTTCCCGTACACACTATTGACCATGCGCTTAAAGTGATTTCTCTCAGATGTGTGCTTGGCATTGTTTCTCATATTAGTATTGAGATCTATGTATTTTTTCAGCCAACGTGACTGCTTAAACTTGAGGGCGCGATGAATTTCAGTTACAATTAGTCCATTATTTATGGCCTGCTTAAAGTTTCTATAGTGTAGTATGTATTTGTCTTTGTGGTTTAAATTCGGCACCAGTTTGGGGATTTCTGTTTTGGAATTAGGTGGAATTATATTCTCCACTAAAAATGGTAAATCGGCGTGTTTATCATGAAGGTGTTGTGGATATGTTACATCAACTTCTAATACATAGCCATAATCCCCGAGATCATCAACTGACATTACATCGAGTTGATTAATTTCCTCCGTCGATAACCATGCAAATTCTCCTGTGGGTAGTGGCTGACTCATACTATACCCATAGAGATTTGTGGCATCAATATAATGTATAGAGGACTTTGGCTCGAAGGGATTATATTCCGATAAATACTGATTATTGGCAATATGTTTTCTTTCCACACATTGACTGATACCGCCACGTATACTATTTTTGAAGAAATTAATCATATCAATATCTGTCAGCAACTCTAACTCCACCTTGGTGTAGCGCAACATCGCATCCCATGACAAACCTGGAGATGTATAATATTGCGCTGGATCGAGTTTATATGCTTTAAGCGATACATCTCTAAAATTTTCAAATATATCGCATAACATTAGAACATCTGATTTTAAATATAAATCAGAATACGATCCCAAGGTTTGGCAATTAAATACATCCCACACTTTCTGGGCCCTCGCGTAATCCTCGTCGGATATGTGACAATCATTTAACTTATCATAAAACTCATCTTTTGAGGGTAAATTTGGGTGATCTAATTTCAATATATTATCCATGAAATTATATGGAAACACCCCTTTCTGTCTCATCAAATTCTTTTCTGCAAAACATTTCCTTGTTTCAACAAAAAATTCTGATGGCAAGTTTTCCGACAGCCCAACCAAGGAATCCGCTAAAAATCTGTAACTATCCAAAAATCTGAGTTTTATGTAATTTTTTCTCAAAATACCGTCTCTATCTACATAGCTATGGGTGTACAATGGTTTTGTGAACGAAATATATTTTTCTTTATTTTGGGCAATAACTTCGGCTCTCTCACCTTCCCCATACAATTCTTTAATAAATAAATGGCTGTCATACCCACTCAAATTATGGAAAAATATTGGGACAAATTGCGGGATTTTATAATTTAAATTACAATTGCTATGCGCGGCGCCGGGTGTTTTCTTACCGGTAAGATGGCAATGATCTCTTACTTTAACTTCGCCTTCTTGAAAGGTCTCATCGCAAATAGAGCATATAGTCGATGTGTTAAAATCATCTATTTCATCTTTAGATAGTCGCTGCATTGGAACAATGTCTTTTAAATGAGTATTATAAATAGTTAATACATCATCCTCTAAGCGTTTTACGAAATCGCTCGCGGCATTATCGCCGGTAAAAGTTACAAATTTCGTCAATGAATCATCAAATGAACATTTAATCAGATATGCAAAAGCATATGGCTCATGTTGGTATGTAGGGATGGTGAATTTTTTTTCCGGATCTGGTTCGCAATGATCTATAGGTTTTAGGATCGATTCAAAATCGGCATAAATTACAAATGGGACTCTTAGTTGCTTACCATAATTTTGAAACTTCAGTATATTTTCGGGGACATAATTACCGCGTTTGTCTTTTTTAAGCTCCACTGATGGTGTACTGGTATATATATGATTACAATCGCACAATTGATGACGTAATAGGACGCTTTCAGATGGAAAATAAAGTAAACACCCGTCACAAAAAAATTTTTTATGACCATTTTTAGTTATTTGACTCGAAACTAATCTGGATATACTTTTAATCCAACAATAGTGACTATTACCGGAATCTTCTGTTATTAGCAGTAAATTTATATGATGCCCTAACCTTCTACGGGAATATCGTAATGGGCCTACTATTTCAAATTTAGCCTTACCATTTTCATAACTATGTTCCAAGCCATAAACATTAACACTTATATCATTGAGGTCTTCAAATTTTGAAATGTCTTTAAGCTTCATGGGAAATTCAATGCCATCAACATTCAGCACGGTCTCGAAGTGTGGATACGATGACATTAGGCTAACATGATCTCTGGCTGGATATAGAGCTGATGTGATGGCCCAAGCAAAGCAGTACGCATCATTATTCTGCACATTCACTACACCCTTCTTGGTTTCAATAAACTTAGGCAGCTTTATGTATGAGCAGCCTCCTAACGGAGAGTACTTATTTATATTAACTTCTAGAAATAGTACTTCCTGTAATGACCAACCTGAAACAATGAATAATTTATTAGTTACCGATATATTATATATTATATAACTACTATACCTGAATCTTTATGTTGGAAGTCTACGGTTTGAGATACCAAGGCGTCCTTAAAGTTTGCATATACCACATCCAAATCCGTCGGCAAATCTAGTATTCGATTTATGCTATTGAAAGATTTGATTTCAGAATTATCTTGGCTCTGCAATACATATGTAGCGAAGACCTCTACATTAACTTTAATGGCATTATGGGCCCTCAGAACAACTTTCAACAATTCCAATACCCTCACTTTTATAGCCTCAAAAAATGTTATATAGTCTATATGTTTTTCATCACTTTTGACTCTATAACTTGCGATTCTGCACTTAAATGCACTCTTAATTAAATATATACCATCGACATGAATTGTGCATGCCTTTTCTTTATGACTAAGACTCCTCATATGTGATGTCATCTGATTGGTTGCGATGTCTACATTACATGATTCACATCTACTTTTATGAACTTGTGGGTCTACGGTACGATGTGAAACTCGCATTACACGAGCTTGTTTTACCGGTAAAACATCCGGGCTTGAATTGGCGGTTCTTTTCGTACCGCTGGATGATTCACCATTGCGGTTAGATATCAGATTACAACTTTTATTTTGATGTCGTCGTAAATTATCTGCTCTTGTAAATGTTAAACCGCAATTACACTTATACATATCTACTATTTTTATGATTATTTCGATATTAGATAATGAAACTTCCAACGCACTTATAGCTCGCGACTGATCTCATTCGTATAGATGTGATATTATATACCTCTCAATAAATCCCCACCTCCACTATGCTCCCCTCCCCTATTCATAATATACGGGAACAGCTCCAATTCTTGTTACTTCGGTATAGAGTAACGTAAATTCTAAATACATAGTAATCACTAGGAGGTAATGAGATGTACTTACTATGCTCATTACACTACTCAATTACGTTCATTAAAGTATATAATTTACAGAATAATTGGGAGGCACTTGCTAATTGCGCGAAGGGTGGGATACTACCCCTTCCAACAATATTTACATCGCGCGTGTCTGCCGAAGACCGGTGATTCACTTTAGCTATGGCGGTTGAGAGTCAAGGGTGTGCATGGCGCCGACTTATTTCCCCTATGCTACAACAGTAAACAAGAGAAGTACTTAGACTTATTACACTACGTGATATACACAGTAAATACTGTCTGAGAGGTATGCATATGGTGTAATGAGAGGTACTTACTATGCTCATTACACTATGCAATTACACTCAGTACAGAATAATTGGTTGGTCCTTACATCACTATGTGTACTGAGAGGTACTTACTATACTCATTACACTATGCAATTACACTCATTACACTATGCAATAACATGGTGTACAGAGTAATTCAGAGGTACTTGCTAATTGCGCGAAGGGTGGGGGGTACTTGCTAATTGCGCGAAGGGTGGGGGGTACTTGCTAATTGCTCGAAGGGTGGGGGGTACTTGCTCGAAGGGTGGGGGGTACTTGCTCGAAGGGTGGGGGGTGGGTACTTAGGGTAATTACTAATTACACCAATTGCCTCTGACCTTGCCTCTGACCTTGGTCCAGAACTGGCTAATCCCATCTACTCATTTTCTTGTTCTAAAACAATAAATAATACATAAACACCTACTTTGTGACAAAAATTGATTACTATTTGTGTTACTTACATGAATAGATCTTACCTACTTTGGTTAATTAAAGAACGCCACATTGGAGTTGTTAAATTTGTTCATGTGGCATGTGTTACTAATGCAATACGTTCTCCGACTTATTGTAATATTACATAATATAATTATTGTCCTTAAATTTCACACAAAAACAGCCACAACTATTTTGCTAAATTCATCTAGAGGATAACACAATCATGAACTCAAAATTTAAAATTTAAATTCAGGATTCTTCGATATACATAAAAGTGACATTTATATTTACAAACTGTCCACGTCTACTAGAGGCGAGTTCAGATAGACCTCAGATAAATAAATAGACAGGGGCTGGAGCAGGACAAATTTTAGGGTGCTTTTAAATGACATTTAAGCGTGTTAAACTGTCACTAATCGGACTAAACCGAACGCTAAAAGGGTCGTTTGGAGTTAAAAGTGTTAAAGGAGTTAAAGGAACTTGGCAGACCGAACGCAATGTAGGTATCTGTCTCAGTGTTGCCAACCGTACGATTTAAATCTTATTTATACGATTTATACTCTCTGTACGATGTACGATTGCATCAGTGAGATCGTACGTAAAAATATGATCTTCACTTTTTTAGTAGGTTTATTTAAATATCTGCAACAACTTTAAAATATAAAACAATAAAAATCAAAAACTACTTGCAAAGATTCATAGGCCGTTCGTAATATCTGAAGGCAGGCATTTTCGTTCTGACTTATCATGATTTTCACCATGGTGATTTTGTACACCGACTATCACGGCATGAGAAAAGCTTGCATGCAAAATTCAATGACATATAGTTTAAATAGACTGCTTATCCATACGTAAATAAAACGATGAAAAGCGGGTCGAACTGGGAGATGTTTTCTCTTTGTCTAGTGCATGCAATGTTTGTCTTTTGTCTCAATTTTGAGTGCTCACTGGTAAACAATCCTTTCACAGGACAGGTTTTAAAGAAAATTTAGTCTAATTGATATTTTGTTTTAATTGTCATTACTCATGCTACGTTTGAGAATCCACATCGGATGCATCTGAGATGTTGTGAATTGTTTATCACGTGATAGAGAATTAGATCTGAATGTAGATGTAATAAAAAAACGCTCTAGACTTTATTTGGTCACGTGATAAAATGTCAATGACAAGTTAGAAGTGGTTAGAAGTTTATACTTATTAAATTTGACGTTTGAGACTACAAATCGACCTAAATTTGAAATATAAACAAAAATTAAACAAACTAATCACTTTTATATTCATGCTAGCATAAACAAAGGATAAATTGACAAACAAGGCTTCACAGAACACTTACTTTCTGGCATGGAACGAACATCTCATTCACATCTCATTTCAAATCGAGATGTAAAAAATGTAATCTGAACAGGTATATCTGGGATAAACAAACGCAGATGTAGATGTAGTAGATGTGTCCGATGTGGATAAAAAAACGCTCGAGATGTAAAAAATGAATCCGATGTGGATTCTCAAACGCGGCATCAGTTGGGCATTTTGTTGAATTGTTTATTTTATTTAGTTTTAATTATACTTATGTTCTGTTTTAAGTTTTTTAATTATTTGAGCATAAAAACTTGTTTTGTTTTTAAATTTAAATGGTGAATTGCTCTATAAAGGGTTGTAAGACCAGCTACAGAAATATAAAAAGTAACATTTCATTTTTCACGCAAGTATCAATACAAGTAGGTACAAGGTAAATATTTTTATAATAATTTTATGGATTATAATTAATTATAATAATAATATTAATAATAAAGTATTTATTGTAAATACAATTACATAAATATTATTATATTCAAAGGCCCGAGTTAGAGCTATCTGGGCTTTACAAGTATATTTTAAAAGTTAGTTAGATACAGAGAAGTATCGTATAATAAAAACTCAATATAAATAGAAGAAAAACGGACATAACTACCAATAAAGAGAGACAAACACTTTTATTCTTTGATAGGTTCTTTCTATGTGAATTCTAGCTCTGGCAATTTTGGCATTAAGTAAAGCCTCTTGATGGCTGAACTGATTTTTTTTATTGAGGAAAGGAGGCTGTATAATTTGTATACCTTCAGCTTCTGTTATGTTTCCAATAAGAAAGCCTTTGTTAAACATTTTACTATCGAGAAATGATTCACACACTTCAAGTATTGATCTTTGTTAAAAAATATCTATTTCTGAAGTTCTACCACTATATGCTTCACTTTTGTAAGTAATGAGACCAGTAGGTGACACTCCAGTCAATATTTTAATAGTATGCCTCTTTTTGTAGTCAGAGTAATTTTTTAGCCTACAACAAAGACATTTGGCTTGCTGTATTGGGATTTCGGTACAATCAAGTAGTACTCTTACTTACATAGAGGCACATTATTTAATATTGCTTGTTTTGAAGGCCGAATTATACCATACTAAGAACTTCTACCAGTTTTATTAAAAACTGTTAAAAAATTTAATAATAAAAAGTTTTATTCACTCCAAATAAAATGGATAAGACATTATATCTTGCATATCAGTTTTCAACTTCATAAAAGTAAATATAACTTGATCCTTTACAGACATAACTAATCTCCTTTTTCCTATTCTTTAGAAACAACTCTGCCACTAATTCCACAATGGTGGCTAATAACTGGAAGGATTGCAATCCTATTAAAGTAGATAGTTCTTTAGCACTAACAATTCTGTTTGAAAACGGATCAACTAAATCACCACTCTTCACTTGTGTTGAACAATCGATCCCAATTTTTTGCTTTTAAACAAAGTTTTGTAAATCAAGCAAAGCTCTTCAGCAGCACACAAATCTTCATTATCTGCTTCAGTAGTAGAAATATGTTCATTAACTGCAAAAACACATTAAACATAATAATAATTAACCAAACATTTTAAATTATGCATACGTACATCCATTGCCTGAAGAAAATAACTCAACACTTAACATTCTACTAGTACTGGCAACATATCATTATTAAAGACAGTAGCCATAATTCTTGTTTTAGCCGGATTACTTTTCTTTTTATTAATAGTCGCTTTCTTTTTACCACTAATCTGAGCTAACTTACATCGACTAAGTTGTACGTTCTTTTTGTGATTGTAAGTCAGAATCTTTATTTCCCCCTTACCGATGCTAAGGTACACGGATCTTGACGTCAACTACGATTGCACTTTGTACCTAGTTCATTTTACTATGATGTTGATCAGATTTCCACTGGTGGAATCTTATTATTATTTATCAAATCATTCACATTCACCGCCAAAATAATCCTTAATTGTCTAAAGGGAACAAACTTTAGAATGTGAAAAAGCTACTAACTTTTAGTAAAATCTTTAAAAAGTTCATTCAATTTTTGCATAATATCTGCTTTTATAATGCGAAATAAATTTTAAAAGAATAATCAAGTGTCCGAATAGTGCCACTATACAGTGGTCGTGGTCTAAAGTTAGTTATATACACATGAGTGTAAAATTGTTTATATCTATGTTCAAAATTTGTTAGATCTCTTAAAATGTTTTGAAAATTGGGAAACTAGACGTTATGACCCAAAATCCCTTTTTAAAATACCTAACGCAAGCTCCTGTCTTGAAATAAACATACAGATAATTTTTTTTTAATTCAATTCCTACTTTGATGAAGTATGAGTTTTAAACTCATTTGGGCCAGACCGATTCTGCCTGGTGAGCACTCGGCAAGCCAAGCAATATGACCCGCTTTTCGTCGTCTTGTTTATATATGGATGAGCAGTCTATTAATCTATATATGTCATTGGCAAATTTTCAATCACTCACAAGTGACAGTCATAGAATACTTTAAATCCGTTAATTTAAACTCTCATGTATTTTCTTTAGTTTTTTTTTCGTTGTAAACATTTTTATAAATAGATAAATAAATTATCATGTTAAAGCTTTTTTTTTCATTCCATTTAAGTTATATTATGCTATGCATGTATCATCTATTGTACATTTTTTTTGTCGAAATACCATTTTTCTACTCTACTTATACGATCTTTAAAAAAAATATTTGGCAACACTGGTCTCTATACAAACGACGTAGACCTGTAGTTAACATCTGAGACGCTAGATGACGCCATCGTTGCTACGGTCGTTGCGTTTCCAATCTTTATGTCCCTTATCTCTGTGTTAAACTTTTCTCGTCACAGAAAAACAAGTTTTTTCCCAAAAAACAAAAAAAATATAAATTTGGGTGGGTGTATGTATATGGAAAAAGACGTGGATCCCAACTCTTTTATTTAAAAAGACATAACCTAATTTACTGGGGATGCTACCCCTCAATCTCCCTCTAGGGGATGGTGGGGGTAATATTTTTATACAAGAACGTTTTAAATCAGGTATATTGTAAATATGTCAAAAATGAGGTTCTTATCTCCTCTGTAACATATCTTGACTTGAATAGCCCTCAACAATAATCATTTCTTGTCCACGTAGATATACTTACTTAAATTTTTCAACTTAATAAAAATTATAAAAAAAATACATATATTAAAGTTTTAATAATCGTGTTATATATACCTACGTAGCAACAAATTCGTATTTCTCATTAGTCAAAAGAAAAATTTACAGTTATTTACAGTATTTTAATTTGAAAATAATTTAACGTTTTATTAAAATTGCCTCATTTTCTGTTAGGAATAAGCGCTATTGCTAGTTTTGTAAAAACTTGCCTAATAAATTCCTTAAATATTTTTAATTGTAAGGAGGTATTAATAAGATTATTTAACGCTATAATGCATTAACCAATGACAATCATCTTTAATTCCAACAGACGCCAATCAACACAAACTGTATCTGCATGCTGCAGTGTTTTTACTCAATCCTGATTGTAATTAAAAAATTCAATTCATTACCAGAGTAATGTATCAGTGATTTATACGAAAAGCCAATATGAAGTTTGTCAAAAAGATGAAGAAAAATGCACAAAAATTGTTTTGATTCTTTAAATATATTTTAAATACAGAATCGACTTCAGCTTATGAAACCAAAGCAAATGTTTATGAAAGGTCTGTTTATATTGTTAAATAATCTTTTCAAACACCACGTGAGGTAAGAATTTTTTTTTAAGAACATTTTATTGTTTCTTTACAAATTATGCAAATTTCACTCTACAAAATCCTCCCGTAATTTTAAGGAGGATTTTGTTTCGTAAAATTTAGACGCATAATTTCCAGAAACAAAAAACTGTTCTCAAAAACTGTTTACCTCTTGTGGTATTACCATTGATAATTACTTATGGAGTCATGGAAATTGTTTAGTCGTTGATTGTGATTTATCCAAAAATTAAAAGATAATAAGCAATACATTTAATAGCTAATACTAATATTGTTTTATTAGTTAAAAAATAAAAAAAAATTAAAAACAACGGAAAAACAGGTAGCTCAGTAAAACACTACTTACTTACTATTATACTAGTAAAAACATACTTATAATATATGTATAAAAAAAATATTTTAACTCGCTAGTATCTGTCTTTATTAAATTTATTTTTTCTTTAGGAAGCTGGCTACTGTAATTTACCAGTGTACATGTTCTACACTACAGCTTTTATAAAAGTCCATTTTTTATCTTAAAATATCGTCTAAATATGCAATAAGTGAACACTCGGTATAAAATAATTTCAAGATATTTGTCGAGGTTCATTCTGATATTCAAAATTTTCTTTGGAATCATACCACATATGGCTGACAATTTAAAAACTTACAATGGTTATATCTCATGAACTAAAGATGATATATTCAGAAAAGTGTTACCTAATAAAAACAATTTATTTTGTATTCATGGACGAATATACAGGGTGGATCACCAAGAACTGCATCGATCGATATTTCAGAAACTGGATGTAGGAAAAAATTGAAATCTGGAAACTTGCTAGATGTCTTGGGGCCTATTAAGCAATTCCGGTTGACCGGAAATAGACCTTAAGTCGCTTATTTTAAATAGGGCATCCTATTATTATTACAATTTTGAATTCTACTTCAGATTCCAGGCAGGTTTTATGTATCATATGCCTAAGTCAAAGCGATTTTAAAATTTCAGTTTTTATATCAAAAATATAATTATCAATTATTCCTAAAGGAAGCCCTTATTACTTACTTCGGGTTGGAAAATAAGAAAAATGGGGATTTCCATAAAAAAGTCTTTTGACACTTTTCTCAATCTCATTTTAAACCTTGTTTTTGAACACTCTGCTTCTTATTTAAGATAAATTGATAAATCAATACTTTTTAAATGCAAATTAAATGTTATATTTAACTATTATCCTTTATTTAGTTCATTCTAAAGCTCCTTGATTTCATTCATGATAAAGGCCTATAATTAAAATAATAATAAAAATAGGATTAGTTGTCCAAATATAAAAAATATATTAAACTAGATTCTTTTTAACAATAGTCTAGGATCCGTAAGTAAGGTCGACCTTCACCCATCTGTTTACCGGATGAAAGTTTCTTTTTATTAAATAAAATATGTTTTTAAATATATCGCAAATGGGTTGCCTAAAAAAATACGGTCACGGCCATTTTTTGCTTTCCTTTCTGTGTACAGATGAGGAAAGTATAGGAATCACGATAAAAGTTGCTAATGATATCATTCTCTATTATTTGGTCCCTATACATGATTTTCCTAAAATGGACCTAATTCGAGATATTTAAGAAAAATTGCAAATTTCGAATTTTGAAGACAACTCAAAAACTGATAAAGAGAAAAACACCAAATTTTAAAATTAGGCTTTAATCTATCATGCGGTGAGCTGATTAAAGTTTGGGCATAATCGAAGCATCTGGTAAATACTTTACAGGGTGTTGTTTTTTTATTTTTAAAAAATAAATACTCTTGACCGTATTTTCTTAGGCAACCCTTTCGCGATATATTTATAAACATATTTTATTTAATTAAGAGAAACTTTCATCCGGTAAACAGATGGGTGAAGGTCGGCCTTATTTCGGATCTTAGACTACAAGGAATTCAACAAATTAACCAATAAGACTTCTGGTTCTCTCATTTTTTCTTAATCTACTTTGGACCACTTTAAGATATGGACAATATTTGGAAATAAAAAAATATTATTTTTAAAATCGATAAGATCGCAACTTTCTGTTCTTTGATGTCAAATCAGTGGCGGTAAAGTCGGGTATCTACAAAAGTTCGCAGGATATTTGAAACTTTTTTATTATTAGCTTTATGAAAAAAAGTTTTTTCTTCATTAAAAGTTCTGCATGGTCTGAAAACTGAAATGCAACTAAGATATCAAATTTTTACAATACTATACGAGATATATCAAATAATATGAATTTAGCTAAAATAAAGTACCTTTATTTTTGACAAATCTCGTATACGACTGATTAAATTTGATATTTGATGTTTGCATTCTAGGTTTTAGACCATTCCGAACTTTTTATGAAAAATAACTTTTTTCCTAAAGTTAATAATAAAAAAGTTTCCCATATGCTACGAACTTAAGAACACGCTGTATAAAAAATTTAAATATTTTACTTGTTCTTTTCGACTTACTTCTGTTTTGAATGATTCTTACAAAACGGAAAGCACCGTAATAAATCACATAAAATGTTTTTAAATACGCAATGTTGCCATATTCACTGGCTCATGATGATACGGAATCACTTTCAATACGTATATATAATTATATACCGCAAATATCTACCTAAGCGCCGCAAATGTCAAACTCTTGAACTACATATTGGAGTTTCGTACGTTCCTGAACCAATAAAAAAGGGGGAATATCCGGCAATGTGTTGGGCGCGAAGATTTATAAACATAATTTGCAGATTCATTTAATATTGAACTATTACCACAGCTTATACAATACAGCTAAAACACTCTCTTGGCGGCAACGGTTTGCGTCGATTTCGTCGCGCATCGCTTAAGCTCCGCCTTCGGAGGGAAAAGACGGTTTTGGCGTTCAGAAGCGTACTTAGATAAGGTGTTGAGTCCTGCGTATAATTTCGTTGATTGTATAATTTCGTGGAGCCTATAATTTCGTTGATTTTGTTTGAGTTAAAGGTACTGTTATTATTTTGGTGACTCTTTAGCTGTGAATAGAATGAGTGAAAAAAAAGACATCATTCTGTTTGTGCAGTCAAAAGCTGTTTTAATAAGGGTTATACCTGCAAGAAAACATTCTTTAGTTTTCCCAAGGACCCAAACCGATAAGTATCACAATATAAGAAATTTTCATTGTTAAAAATATAATTTATACAGGGTGTCCTATTAGTGCGTTCTTGTTCATTATTTTGTTGTAGACACCCAAAAAAGTTTTAAATAAAAGTTATATGGATTTGAAAAATACCTACATATTTTAAAAATATCTTTGGATATACAGGGTGTCACGTTTTTGCCTGGCAAATTAAAATGTATGTTTTTTAAATGGAACACCTTATATTTTATTTTATGATGAAATTATTAACACCCTAAATTATTGTAAAGACGAGTTGCTACAAAAAATTTTTATCAGGTATGTGTGTGGTTACCTTTTAATAAAAGCCTTGCGGATCCACTCCTGTGATACCTGTCTTAAATATAATAAAGATCACGTTGAATTAAATGATTTTTCTTTTTATTGCTTTTTAAAGGCATATGATAACGCCAATTCAGATACATTTGGAAATCTGCAACTGTCAAATGATGAATTTGTAGAACTAATATTCAATATTGAAAAGATATTTCAAAATAATTTTGAAGAATTGGCTACAAAAAATAACATTTGTACCACACTTTTAGAATTAATTAACCCAATACCCTTTAGTCATCCATGCTAACGTTTTCCAAAAGAATAACCTATTTTAATGTATGTTTAATCTCAATAACTAAAAAATATACTGACAATTAGTTTGACAGAATTGTCATTTATTTAAAATTTTAAAAATAATAGCAGTCGGTTGATCAAAATATGAACGGTGATTGGCGAATTTATTTTTTTTGCAGTGTTCTCACTACTTAGAATGGATATGAAATATATTCGTTCAATTGAAGGCAATAGCATACTTTTTCGTTTTGTAATCTGTGCATGGATATTAGCCAATCTACGAACATACTACAAAACGAAAAAGTAAGCTATTGCGTTCAACTACGAATATATTTCATATCCATTTTAGGTAGTGAGAACAATTTAACAAAATTAAATCTACAAATCACAGTTCATATTTTGGTCACCCAACTCCTATTATTTAAAAATTTTTAAATAAGTGACAATTCTGTTAAACTAATTGTCAGTATATATTTTAGTTATTGATATTAAATATACATTAAAATTTTTGTGTAGACTCGATAAATAATAGCATTTTTATTTTTATTGTGTCCACATTTAAAAATTTTTTTTATTAATTACGAGTATTAAAACTAAAGTCCTGAAAGTTTCGGTGAAGATGAGGATAGAGCATCTGCGTTCCACGCAAAAAGCCCGATATCGAATCTAGGCCGAGGACTAATTAATTTTTCATGTTTATTTTATTTTATAAATTAGTCAACTTCATAAATTATTTTAAAATTAGTTATTTTGTCTAAATAACCTAAAATAATTTTTTAAATTTGTAGATTTTCGTTAGTGGGTCGTAGAAAAAATATACTGACCACATCGAGTGGATTGTTCATATCACAATCAGACGATTGAGTACTCCGCCTACGACGTCGTGCTCAAACTTCGTCTTTGTGTGATATGGCTATCATATCCACCCTTGTTGAACAAACTACTATTTATTTGTTTTCTTGGTTTAAGTTTTACATCAGAAATAGGAACTAAATTAATTTACTTTTCAAGTTTTCTTGTAAAAATCGATATTACTTTCTCCAAGTACAAATTTAGTACCTACCTAAAATAAGTATTAATTATGTAATTTTGTGTAATATTGTAATTCAAATTTCACATTACTATAAAGTTTCAAAATTTCCTACTTCGGTATGGTCACATAAAAATTGAATATATTATATTAATAAAAACTGTCAAAGTATTATTTCTACAAATCTGTATTTCAATTAATAAGAATACATCTAAATATAACCAATATTGTTAAAATAAAAGCACAAATTCTTTATAATTCCAAAATACCATAGAGTTCCCAGACCTCAGTCGAAGCATTCGTTTATCTAGGTATTAACCCTTTGCACGAAGAGTAATACTTGCCAGACACGGGGTACCACTTGATTTGCATCCACGAGCGTGACACAATTCTTTAACAATTGAAGCCCTCTTGGTGTAAAAAGGATCCAAGCCACAATTTGTCGTGAAGTGACTGTTTTAGCTCAAAACATTTGTTAACGAGGATTTTACTAGCCACATACAAATTATTTTACCTCTAATCCGAAAGATGTGCTATTTTTCGTAATATTTATATTTAAATAAGTTTTTTAATTATATTTGACAGATTTAAAACAAATTAAAAATTTAATTTCCCAAAACTTACTTATATGGCATGTAACCAACCTTATTACGCGCCAAGGTTTTCAATTTTTTCAATAATAAAAAAATTGTTTAATCCGGGCCCGACTTTTCCCTTGAATCTAACAGAGATAGCACCATTCCGTCTTGCTTGGTTCTCGACCGCCAGATCAAAGACGCCGACACGGAGTTGTGGAGCTGTATTGTATAAGCTGTGCTATTACAATCAAGTTTCAATTTAAGGATAGAGTGGGTATTAAATAATTTAACACAGCAAAACAAACCTGAACCAATATACTGGGTCAGGTTTGTGATGGTGGTTCAAGATTGTTAGCTCAAGTTACTACTTCTGGTTCAGGTTTGGATGGTTACCGTATATATATATATATATATATATATATATATATATATATATATATATATATATATATATATATAGCGCCTTAGTATATTCTTTAACCAATCGCCTATATTCGACAAGAACATCCTGAACCATCCGAACAAACCTGAGCCGTATATGTGGTTCAGGAGGGGAGACCCTTATAAAACACTAAAATACCCTGTAGACTGCCTGGAATAAATTTGAAAATGGCTCAGATTTTGACGAAACTCCAATCTTCAGTTCCAACATTTTCCGCATTCTGGAATGGTGGCGCTCTAGTCGCCTCGATTTGTATATCTGTATAACAATTATCCTGAACCATCGCTTGTATGCAGCCGTAGCGGAATATTATTAGATTCTTTCAGCAGCTTACAATATTTAAACACGATAATGACCAAATCGGTCCAATTGGACCGCTGAGGTAATATTGTACAAGTACAAGACCATGGCCGTCCTTAGGGATCGTCTTAAAAAGTTATGACCCTTTCGTAAAATAGTTCGTGCCGCTTATTAGTACATATTTTCATAGAAAATGGACCGCTTATCCTGTAGATTTTGTCATAAAAAATAGACTGCTTTGTCTTTTAGATTGTTATTAAAAAATATAAAATACTAAGACTAACCGAAATTATTATAATCTGCCAAAAAAGTGTACAATATGTCAAGTAAAATGCTTCTGTGTGAATGTGTTAATAAAATTCAAATAAAACTTTTGGATAATACAAAGTAATTATGTTTCAAAGTTTTTGAAAAGTATTATTTATTATTTTATAGATGACGTAATTAATATTTAAAAATAATGTACTACAACAATTCAATCAAAATGGATAAATAAATCATCGGGTGTGACCGGAAATAAATTAATAGAACTGATTTCTTTTTCGTTGACAAAACCACAATAATTTATATTGACAGAGCATGACAGACATAATTCTAAATTTTAATGAATAAGTTTACACAAATTATCACTTAATGATCCTCATAAGCCTTTAATATGTATTTTTTTAAAGCGTTAATTTATGGAGTTTCCGGTAGTATATTTGAAAAATACTCTCCTTCCTAAAGAATAAAATGTAAGTTTTGTAAAAAATATGTATTCTTAAGAAAAGGGCGTCTTCGCAATAATTACCATGACTTTTTATAAAAATTAATTAATCAGTTCTGACATTTTTACACTCTACAGAGTGATTTTATTTCTGAATTTAAAACTAATTAACAAATTAACATAATAAATAATTCCATAACCTACACCATATGCCTTTAATTTCAGTTTAGGCTGAGTCCCTTTATTACTTCTAACGAATTTTGTCTGTAAGAATTAAAAATTGTTTGGCACTTTTGGCAGGCAACAGCAACACCACGGCTAGCTACAGGCTTGCCAAAATTTCAAAATATTTCTGGATATAAACAAAGTGTGATCCGAATTCAGCTCGGAGGTCGTATCCTAATCCAAAATGTTTAAAAATAAACCATTCATACAATACTATTTCTCTTTATAATTCAAATAAAAAGTAAATCTTTTGAAATTTGATGGAAATCATTACATGATTTTTCCTTGATGTTTTGTACCTTGTCTTTGAAAAGGTCAAACAACCGATATTATAAAAAACTCTAACACCACAACAAAGTTCAAAAATAAAAATATAATCATCAATAAATAACAATAAAATATTAGATTTTTTAAAAAACTAATGTACGACACCAAGGAAAATATTTTCTGTCAACTCACTTTTTTATTTCCGTGACGTCACTACGTCCTTAGTAACCGTGTCATATCGTCTTTTGTTTTTATATTTTATATGGGATTTGAGGAAAGTTAAAACACCTATAATAATTGTCATCCATCGTGGTTCGAAGTGTCTATCTGTGGCCCGCCGGAAATATGTTCATCAACGCGTCAATGCAAAATTCCTTGTAAAACTCGGAAAATCTGTCATAGAAATGAATGCTTCATTGAAAGAAGAATAAGTTGTAAAATGTACATACCTACCTATTTTGATCTATGACGAATTTCAAATGGAGGTGCGATTTATAAAAAACAGTTGTACAAATAAGTCAGAAATTAACAATAGAATTCGATTCAGTAATTCAAAATATTTGGTTTGAGAATTTTAAGTTCAAGTTAATAAAAACGTATTATAAAAAGGGCATTTCAGTAGTGTCACTTTTTTTTTCACCGATGGGCAGGCAAATATCAAGCAAAACTAAACTGAGCATCGATATACCTAGCGTGATGCAACACACGTGCCAGAATATGGTCTCTTTTTGCGTTTCATTGAGATTCTTGAGAACGATAACGCCTAGAAGGAGACCTACGACTGCCCCACCAACGTGTGCTGAATAACTGACATCATCTGCTTGATTTAAAACCGATACGTAAACTCCGTCTATGGATACGATGACTCCAAAAAGAATTAAGTGAACCGCTGGATGGCTCATTTCTCTCCAATTCTGCAAAAGAAAGTATAATCAATTTAAAGAAACTAGATGTAACGTAAAAATACCCATTTTTAATTTAATATTTTGATACATGCAAGTGAAAATTAGGATCTGTGTCTTACCACCGTTCGTATAGTAGTTTATAAACCGTGGGGTTTTACAACGCAGACATGTTAGCAAATAATACCTATCCAAGAAGCGAATCTAAATGGCCGATTCGTGGACAAAAAATTGCCACGTTTTAGTTTTAGTGATATTTTAACGTCAAATAATGCTGTAAATTAATACAGGGTGTCCCTAAATTGCTGTAACATAGAGCTACTATGTATTGTAGAAGTCAAAACAAGTGGATTTGACCCAATTTATATAATTATATTTTAAAATATACCGTTTGTCCGTGAGAAGAATTAAAAATTTACTTACAAATTCACACCTTGTTTGACAGAAAAACAACATAAATATACATATTTTTTAGCTCTTGTAAAAACTCCGTATTTCACATAGAAACCGTTCAAAATATTTTATTTCTGTGATATTTAGTACGCAGTGACAGATAATAAAGGTGTATATTTTTCAATACATAAATAATTTGCAGATTTAACAGTAGCGAGCACTGGCTTCAATATTTTTGAAATAAAAATGGTACGCCATTTGTTTTATTTTTCAATAAAAATTATTTTTGAATTTCCAGTTCAATTGGAAACATAGAAGCTCTCTTGAGTTTTTTCCTGCAATGCGTCGTTTTTGACAACAACTGACAACATAAACTGTCATTGCATACTAAATCACACTGAAATATCTTAAGCGGCTTCGAAACTATTAATTTCCATTTTTGTTTTGGAAAAAAATGGTGAAATATGTAAATAACTTTAACTTCACTTTACTATTTTATTACAGTTCTATAAAGATTATTATTGTTCAAAAAGAATTAACTGCTCCTAAATGCCATATAAACAGCCCGAGCTGCATGCCGATAAACTTTCTCTCTAAAGGAGGGAACGCATTAGGCAATCTCAATCCACTTGCATCACGGGCTGTTCTAGTCTCGAGCGCAGTCAAGTTCTTTCCCATATTTTATGACGTATGCATTTCCACTTGGTGTTCTTAAGCTCCAAAGAATCTCGGGAGAACGTGATGCGATCAAAACTAGCACAGGCCCCGATACGACGGTACCGAGATGCGTATTGCCAAATTATATTTTGGCTTGTGTTTTCACGAATTGCACATACCCTTGCTATCTAGCTATGTCAAAACATATTACGATTCAGAGCAATTTTTACTCCTACAAGGCTATCAAGTGATTATTATGAAATTAGGGAAAGGGGAGCATAAGTGTATACCATTAGGATAAATATAATGAATAATTTAGATTTATTTACTAGCTATTAGCTAAAAATTTGTATAAATATAAAATCAAGTACCTACATGCTCTTTTAGTATATATTTTTGGTTAATGTTTTTAAGCATTAGTCCTAATTGGAGAAATATTCTAAGACAAGTTGTGGCGAATTTTCGGCTTTATTGTTGTTTGATTATACATAGTTACTGAAACTTTCGGACAAAAAATCGGAACGAAGTTGATTTTATAAACAACAAATCACGCGACGCATCAAATTACCGACAGCTCAAAACAACCTTCAAGTGCACGCATACTGAACTAAAACCCAAAACTCAAACGTGGAATATGTTATATGTTTTGGCAATTTACAACAATATGGCGCACAAGTTATTCTCCGATTAGACCGTTTGAATCACTACGGCGGCGGCGCTGGATGCGCGTATGTTTTGTTCCTGTTGTTTTTGCGTAACGGTTGCCAAAACATATTACGACTCAGAGTTAAATGTTTGATTATTATGGGGTTATGATTGACGGCCTATGTTATTTTTAACAGACACGTTATGTGTAAACAGGTTGTTATTTCTGTGTGTTTATAAAATAACAGACCTGTTAAAAATAACATAAGTCGTCAATCATAACCCCCTATGAAACGTAATATTATTTGGCAATACGCTACCGGGATTGCCTAATACACATGTCTCATTTAAAACCGTTGTATTCGTCAGGCTTTTTGGCACATATTTTCAATATTGATTAATAAATTTGTTATAAAAAGGACCACGCACTTTTCTCATGCAAACGGGAGTACCGTCAAAATGTCTGAATTTTGATATATTAAATAACTTGATGTCCCCATCAAAAGTGTCCATGGGCTCAATCGTATCCTATGACTAGATTTTGAGATACAGGGTGTTGAAGTTAGAAATCCCTAATTCTTTAAAATGGACACCATAAATCACCCTTAAATATTTTTGGAAGTTTTTTGCTCATTCTGTGTAGTCAAAATACATAATAATAATAATAATAATAATAATAATAATAATAATAATAATTTATTTACAAAATAACGGTAAATACAATTTGAAATATTACAATATTATCTAGTAAATAAATAATAAAGCTAAAGGATATCTAGATCCTGTACAGCTGGCTAAAATATTTGAGTATATATTAAAATATATTTATAATAATTAAAAGTTATTTTTTTTATTATATTTTGGTAACAGTTAACCTTTGTGACGACCAACTATAAGGAAAACCTGTCTGAAGTTGAGCGAATTAGGATTAACTGTAATACCCTACGTATAACTTTTTAATAATTTTTTTTGTATATATTTTTTGTTTTAGAACAATAATATTAAATAATAATAATAATAATAATAATAATAACACATTAAGAATAATGACCATAATAAAAGTAATAATTATAATAATAATAGTAATAATAATAATAATAATAATAATAATAATAATAATAATAATAATAATAATAACAACAATAATAACAATAACAATAATAATAACAACAATAAAAATAAAAATAATAATACCAATAACAATACTAACAATTATAATAATAATAATAATAATGATAATAATAATATTTCATTAATAATAATAATTTTCAATCATTGCAAGTATAGTTTGGCGTGGAAATTGTAAAACCCATTTTTTTATTAATTTTTTGTATAGATTTTTTGAATGAATTTGTTTTATCTCAATTGGCAATTTATTATATAGTTTAGGACCTATGTACCAAAAACTTCGTTGAGTGTTGGATTTCAATACTTTGGGTAAGACATATGTATAACTTTTTGAACGGGTATTATAATTGTATTCATTTTTTTTCAATTCGCCTTTATTGAAATGCTGCCTTATTAATAGATTCTGACAAAACAGTTGTCTAACATCAAATAATTTGCTTTCTTCGAATAGTTGCTGTGTTGGGTAAGTATATGGTTTTTTCAATATAATTTTTATGAGATATTTTTGCGTATTATTGAGATTGTTTATATGGTATTCTAATGCCCCTCCCCCAACTATGATCCCGTATTTAATATGTGATTCAGCAAGCCCATAATAGATCATTTTTAATTGTTCAAAATTCAATAGTTTTGATAAAAATTTAAACCTAAATAATAAGGTTCTGAGTTTCTTTATTAAAAAATTAATATGTATATCCCATTTTAGGTGTTTGTCTATATATACCCCCAGATATTTAATATTAGATGCTAAACTAATGTCGACTAAATTTTTATTGACTCTAATTGAGATTTTATTGTAGGTAGGTGAGGTATTTTCATATGAGCAAAAAGGTATAAATAAAGTCTTGTTAAAATTGACAGTAAGCAAGTAGTGGTGAAACCAATCAAAGACTTAACTACTATAATTAAAATATTGTACCTTACCTTAATGATTCGGCAAATCTTTTTTTGTCAAAGTAGGTATTCCCACCGAACAAAAATAGCTAAAATACCGAAAAAAATATATCACCGTCAAAGTCTCTCAATATTTGATATCGTATAGTACTCGATATACTCGTTCAAAATTCTTATTGGTAAAATTAGATCCTATGACTAGTTTTCCAAATATAACTTAATATGTACCAAATATATGAATTTTAAACAATAAATATATACTGACAAAATAGATATTTTCAAGAGAAATATCTTATATTAAATATTTTGATATACTGTTTTAGATTAAGAATATACTCCTTGTACTATTTTCAAAGAGACAAAAAATCGTACTTACAGGGTGATTGCGGTTGAATATGTAAAAGGAAAAACAACAAAATGCTGAAATTGTTGGCAAAAAATAGAAAATAATTGCCTTTTAACTTGCGAGTTGTTTATTAAAAAAATCTAATTAGTTTACATACAGGGTCATACATTATTGCATTACAAAAAAAGTTCATTATATGGTAGCTATAAGTAGGATCTAGGGAAATGAATAATGATTGGATTAAATGTTTATTTTGACTGGAGCATTGCCTCTTTATATTGTATATTTATATCAGATTGGGATCTCCTTTCCGCGTAAAGTGTTAGCCCCTGTAGGAATAGTGCACCGCTTGTATAATAGGGCAGGTCAAAAATTACCAAAAAAATTGTGTTTTATGTGGATTACATCCTATATAAAAATTAGTGAAAAAATAAAATATTTAGCTGGTACCTTAGGGGTGAGAAATTAAGAAACTAAAAAAATTCAGCTTTGTGCAGCTCTTTGCTTGATTTAAAACTCAAGGAGTTTAGGGCAACTACAAGATAATAAAACCGGTTATGAATGTTGTTAAATCAACCCAGAACTCACCACGAGGAGGTGGCCGCACTTCGAGTTCCACCCACCTACCCATTTCTCCATTTATCTCAATATATCTTACTTATTTCTATAAAGAGATCATTACATTTTTGGCAAGTCTTTTTTTGGCATCAAGTTTAGCACGTATGTATGTAGAATTTTCACAACACCCAATTCTCTTTTCTCTTTTTTGGCATTGTTATTAATGTTCTCATAACTTGGAAAAATATAACAATAATAGCAATTACAAAGGACAACTGAATTTATTACAAACACTAAAGATATAAATTCAGATACATTGTAAGGTATATAAGAAAACAAAAGTCAAATATTAAATTAAAAGAACAGCCTGAACTAAAGATAAACGACCAAATGACTGACGTAACTGAACCAAGACGTTAACGTTAAGTATTAGGTGCAAATACGAGATGGTAATACCAATTAATTTTCTTCTACTATGGGACCGAGATCGATATTTTCTGGAAATAATCGGTCTGCTGCATCATCGATGATATTTAGTAAACGTGTTGTTGGAAATCTTATATTATTCTGGTGCCTTGCATAACCAAGAAACCATAACACTGATACAACATGTGCGCAAGTACTTAAAGTTCTCGAACCGCATGGACATGTACAATAATAGTAGAAAATTGGATCAATATTTTCATTAAGTTCCTCTTCGTATGCCAACCATAGCATATATTTAGTTGCGTTTCTGAACCTAGAATAAATTCTAAAACGTAAAAAATTATTCTCTTCTCTAAACTCGTCTATTTCTAAAACATTATTTTCCTCTCTTTGCAGTTTATCTTGAATATATGATGGACTTAAATAAATATGGTAAGAACCTACCAAGTCTTTTAGGAAATTGATCTCTACGCGAGGAAATTCAGGAATATGCATGTGGTTCAATCTTCGCCACCGACCATTTCTGGTAGTCAGATTTTCGGCTTCGACACGTGCTTGTATAATATTAACGTCATCTAGTTTGTTTAAAATTTCAACTGCTATGTCCATTGTACCTGGTAGGTTTATAAGAGGATGAAACTTATTTAACAACGCACCTGCAATCTGATAAAAACCACTCAAATTAACTGTATGATGCGTGGATATGCAGCCTTTAAAAAATTTAAAAATGGATTTAAAATGTTCATTTCTGGCATCTACAACCCAACGAGTTTTAGTTATTAGTCTCGCTCTATTAGCTTCACTTGTTGATAATTGCCGTTGGTTTTGATGAAGCGAAGGTGGAATATAAGTAATTAACCCAAGTTCTTCTAATCTAGGAATAACATCCCTGTAGCCTCTATCTACTATTACTATATCTCCTTCTGTAATCCAGTTTCTAAATTCATTATTATCATTAACCAATTGTTGCCGTAAGATGCATCAGAAAAATAGGGACCATTGATTGATAAAATATATCCGTCAGGAGCTACTGTAATTTCTGGCTTCTTAAGTTACCATATTCTATTGGTTCACAAAATTCATATAATTCTTGAAAATTTTCTTTAGAAATTGAAGTTAAATATTTAAATTCTTCTAAACTAAAAGTATTTATGTCTTCCCAATTGTTTAAATTATTATTAGCATTAGCAGCCGCTCTTAAACTAGACAAAAATTGCTGAATATTAACGATGAGGAATGGTCTATAAACAAAACGCATACCAGCATGTAAATTAATCATTAGTAAACCCGAATGATTTAGATGAATGTCACAAATCTTCGGGTACATAAATATTTGAGACTAAAAAAATATTTGCTTTGCATACTGCAGATAGTTTTCTTACATTTACTTGTGCGTTACAAATTATACAACCACGAACTGAGTGGGGTGTTAAAACATTAAATCTTAGACAATTTGGATTATTTTCAATATTTCTAAGTTCCTGTGTAATTGCGTGATAACAGTTTAAACATAATCTTACTTCTTGTAGATTATCGACTGCAGGATGTCCGGCAGCTTGTCTTCTAAAATTAGCAATGTTAAGCACATATATATTATTGTCCTCGTCGAGTCGAAGTTGAAAGTGTCTATTGCAAACATAACAGCTAATCCAATTTACAAACGCCATATTTACAACAATATTTATTTGAAACTCTAATACAGAAGGGTATAATGCTCGCTTAAAGTAATACTGTGAGACCCTTTTCTTCGTCTCTAAAAATAAAGAAAAGGGGTTGGGGTGGCGCTAAGCTGTTCTTAGAACAAGGGTTGCTCAGGCGCCAGTTTTGGAGGAGCGGCTAAATCCTGACCGGCGTGCACAGATTGTTTCTTTATGTTTTCCGCCAGAGAGCGCGTATTTTAACGCGGTTTTTTAAACTAATGGATAATTTTGACTTACACACCATACAGTGCGTCAAAAAATGTATTTTAAATTATTATATTTTATTGTTGTTAATTCTGAGTTAGATATGAGTTAATAAATAATCCAATAAGTATGCTTTTTATTGGTGGGAATAAATAAAATAACCAATAATAAGTATCAGTAGTTAGGAATTTTGACAAATAAAATCACTACAAATTTATTAGTATAATTTAAATAATAATATTGGGAATTGATAGTATAATATAAAAACACTTACAGCCGTATGCATAGTCGATCGCCAGCGACTCGCCAGAGATTCATTTCGGCGTATCGCCAGCGATTCGCTGGCGATCCGCCGGCGAAAGCCCAAAAAGCTGGCGACTCGCCGGAGATTGTCACCGGAATGTCATTTCACGCAAGTTTTTATTTTCTTTTATAGGGATTATCACCGGTATCTCTCACATTTTATTCATGATTCATTTCTTAAAACTCAAAAAATAATGAACAAATATCAAATTTTTCGCTATAAAAGAACATGAAAACTTGCGTGAAATGACATTCCGGTGACAATCTCCGGCGAGTCGCCAGCTTTTTGGGCTTTCGCTGGCGGATCGCCAGCGAATCGCTGGCGATACGCTGAAATGAATCTCTGGCGAGTCGCTGGCGATCGATCATGCATACGGCTGTCTAAAATCATTATAAGTCGATTTATTAAAATATATAAATAAGTTTTTTATGTAATAAATACATATATAAAATTCTTATATAATTTAGAAGTAAAAATAATTATGATCATTGCCACTACTCTTACTAATAAATAGAGAAACTTCTAAAAGAGTACTTCTAATAATTTCCTTTTCATTTATATTTGTTTTTTCTTGTAATTATAGCCCTTTTGCTTTTTTTGTTGAGGTGACCCAGTTGTTTTTTTTATTTTTTTATTTGGTGGCTCATTAATTTCTGCAGAGATTTCACAAGGAATATCGACTCTCTAATGCTGCTGTCATAGTTTAAGAGTAAATTAGCATTCTTCAAATATTCAAAAATTTACCCGAGATAATTTTCGTCAGAGGAATTTGATTTGTTATTTAATTTTTTAATGTGCCTTAACTTGTTGCATCTGCTGAAATATTTTGTCCAAAATATTTTAAATGAGTATTATTTACTTCAGCCTTGTCGTCATCACATTTATTTCGTTCATAGTTACGCGCCCTCTGACGAAAAATAAAGTAAATAAACTGTGCACGTCGGTCAGCATTTAGCTGCTCCTTAGATTTCCTAGTTTTGGTAATGCAGTCTACTCTGCGGCCCTGGGGTGCACTTAGAGTACACCCTCAGCAGACTCAGTGGAGTGCAGGTACAAACAAAAAAAAATAAATAAAACGACCAGACCTTCACTGTTTAGTTAACCTACACTGGGGTAATAAAGTAAATAAAATTTTTCACTGCACTTTTACTTATTAGTACATAAGCTCTGAAAACGAAAAGTAAAGGAGTAATTCAAAATTAAACTCAGGAATTATAATTAAAAATATATTTTCAAAATAAAATAAATAAGTAATAAATAAAATAAAACAAATGGCATGAGGGTGAAATCGGTATGTATATATATTTAATAGCGGTAATAAAATAAATGTAGAATATATGTGTCGTTGATAAAATAGACGGTCTCGGTATTAACAGAAAAGTGCTATAACCATAAAATTAACTATGACCTATGCTATACCCATGAGAAAAATAAAAATAATAATTTCCTTTAAAAAAATATAACGGTGGGCACTAACACCCTTAGCACAAATTCTTTTCTACTAATGAAAACAACTGGTTTTAGCCATAAGACAAAAGGTCTACAATAGTAAAATTAAATATGATTCGAACTATAGGTTTTAGAAATTAAAAGTTAATAAGTTACTCTCAGTAATCAAATATGGACAATTCATGAACGGCGGTGAACGGTATCACTCTGCACTTACGAGAGCAAAAAAAATATGTCGGTTGCCTTTGTAAGAATGACGCTTAATATCCTCCCCGCAATATTATTTTGCTAGGCACAATAGTCCAAATACAGGTGACTTAAAACGGTATTATTCGACACTTTAGGGAATATTGACGATTTTAACTTTATTTATTCGGTTTCAAATTTCTCTTATGTAGACATCTGGTAGTCCATAGCTTCTACAAAAGAGAAACAGCTCTGATTCTCGACGGGGGAAGCAAGCGAATCACCCCCTGATTAACGCGAAAATGGTTGAAGGGTGCTAAAGCCCCCGGATCTAAATCCAATTTATTACCCTGACAGGTACTAAGAAATCCAAAATACTGGTCGAATTTTTTAGGTAATTAATAGAAACGGAAATTAATGTTGCAGGGAGAATTATTAGACGGAATTTTAAATAAAAGGCCTACCTTGATTAACTTCTCACTGTCTTGAAAAATAACGGTCTTCACGGAAATCCGGCACTCTCGATAAAAACGATTTTTCGAAGCGAACACAGACGGCGTAGCAAAAAGGGCTCTCCCATAGAAATCATCTACTTTTATCAAAAGTCGTACTTTTGCCGGAGTGGGGACGATAGTCCCTACCCAGAGGAAATAAGTTGTTTTGCAAAAAAAACGTTAATTGATCAGCTTACTGATAAACCTACTAGAATTGCGATTTTACGACACGACTCAATTTATTGTGATAATGAAAAGTTTTAAACTACGAGGGCTCTTGCAAAGGTTTAAAAACGGTAATTCTATGGAAATATTAGTTATTATTAGTCTTGCAAATATTCATAGATGGAAATTAATTTTAGAAATTAATTTATGGAATAAATTAATGGGAATTTTAGTGACTTCGTCACATCACCTCCTTCCTTTCTAAAGAAAATAAAGATGAGATAAGATAAGATAAGACGTACTACGGGAACAAGGTCTGGTGCGACGGGACATGGGAATCAGACGGAGCAATTCTTCCATCTCTCGGCTAGAACAATACAAGCCATTAATCGAGTCGTTTGTAACGGGTTTCTACGCGAGACGGGAATCAGGAATAGGAATGGAAGCAAAAACGGAAACGGGAATGGTTACCTAAACGGATTTCAGGGTTGACGTCTTAATAGACACGGAAGGTTGTTCCCTGGCTAAGACAAAAAAAACGCTTAATCAACGCGCTCCGATGCGGGTTTTAGGTCCTTGATATGGACTTTGTTGATTCGCTTACCCGCGGCATCCCTCAGGTTGTAAACTACGGGTGAAATTACTTTAGTGACGGTGTAGGGGCCGGAAAACTTAGGAGCAAGTTTCGCCGCTACATGATCGGCGGCGGAAGACAGGGTATGCTCACGCTTCATAACTAGGTCACCAATGGTACACCTCCAATCCCTACGACGGAGGTTATAATACTTGCTCTGGGAGTTGAACGCTCGTGACAAACTGAGCCTTGCTAACTCATAATATTCCTGTAACTTAGCCAGCCTCTGGATCTGACCTTCAGCTATGGGCTGTTGATCAAGAGGATCCGGAGGCGGTACGGCAGGGTCGGCGTCTCGACGGAGGGTTTTGGGTACGGATAGTTTACGTCCAAAGTTAAGAAAGGCGGGGGAGTAATTGATCGACTCGTGACGGGACATATTAATTGCAAAACGGAGATCGGAAAGATGTTGATCCCAATCACGGTGATTTTGTTCACAGAACTGGGCTATCATAGTTTTAATGGTCCTATTGGCCCTTTCCACGGGATTCGCTTGTGGGGTGTAGGCCGGGGTGCTACGGTGACGGATCCCGAGTTCCTTCAGGACATTTTCGAAGAGTCGGCTGGTGTATTGTGTGCCATTATCAGTTATGACCTCCTTCGGGCATCCAAAGGTCGAAATTACGTCGTCATACAAGGCGGCACTCACTGTCTTAGCAGTGGCGGCACGGATGGCTCGGCATTGCACCCATTTAGTAAAACGGTCTTGGAACATGACGATGCAGGCGTTACCCTTCTTACTTCAACGCAACGGGTCGACTAGGTCGGTACTAACAACTTCCCAGGGTGCGTGATTTGAAGAGGGCTGTATCTTCCCGGGTATCTGTTGCTGGGACGGCTTGTATCGTTGGCATTGTAAACAACCCCGGACATATTTAGTTATATCCCGGAACATACCAGGCCAGTAGTAACACCGGGCGATTCGGGCGATTGTCTTAGCGATTCCAGAGTGGCCAGCGGTGGGAGCATCATGGTTCTCTTCCAACACTCGAGTACGCTGCGGCGTCGGTACACACAGCTTCCAAGGATCGGATAGCTCGGGTTCCTTATAGTCATTAATATCCCAAAAGTGGCGATATATTCGGCCTTCTCGTATGCTGTAATCTGGGTATTCGGCGAGGCTCTTTTTAATCGACTTCAAAAAAGGAGGAGGTTATCAATTCGTCGCGATATTTTTTTTTATGTATGTTCAGCGATTATTCTTTAACACGGTGTCCGATTTTAATGATTCTTTTTTGTTAGAAAGGGGGTACTTCAGGGGTGGTCCCATATAAATTTAGTCAAAATCTAGTAATTGGGTCCATGAGAAAATCCTCAAACTCTTCATTTTTTATGTATGTTTCGCGATAATGCTTTAACGCGATGTCCGATTTCAATGATCCTTTTTTGTTAGAAAGGGGGTACTTCAGGGGTGGTCTCATATAAATTTGGTCAAAATATAATAATTGGGTCCATGAGAAAATTCTCAAACTCTTCATATTTTATGTATGTTTAGCGATAATGCTTTACCACCTTGTCCGATTTATATGATTCTTTTTTTGTTAGTAAGGGGGTACCTCAGGGGTGGTACCATATCAATTTGGTTAAGATGTGGTGATGGCATCTGCACGTTTTTGAAGTCGGTTTTTTTAAATTTTTAATCTACATCAGCTTTCTTTTGGTTATACCAATTACAGTTAACAGGGTCTATGACGGCGCATATTTCGGAGTCCGGAGGGGAGTCCTCGGTACGGGGTAACGGGTTTCGCGACAAGGCATCGGCAACTCGGTTCAGGGCCCCACGGCGGTACTTGATGTCGAAATCATATTGTTGCAAGAATATACTCCATCTTGCAAGACGGCCGGACGGACTCACGATTGAATGCAACCACCTTAAGGATTGGTGGTCGGTCAACACGGTGAAGTGATAACCTTTCAGGTAACCCCGCATCTTTTCTATTCCCCATACTATGGCAAGACACTCCTTTTCGGTCACCGAATAGTTTCTTTCGACCGAGCTCTGCGTTCGGCTGGCATAGGCTACGACAAAATCGATTCCATCCTTTTTCTGTGTAAGAGCTACCCCTAGCCCATGGGCAGAATCGTCGGTCTGTAAAATAAAGGGCATGGAAAAGTCGGGACAACTAAGGATCGGAGCCTCAATTAAAATTGTCTTAAGTCTCGAGAACGCGGCCTGTTGTTCTTCTTGCCAGTTCCAACGGTTCGCTTTCTTCAGAAGTTTAGTAAGGGGTGCCACAACTTGCGAAAAACAGGGCACGAAGCGGCGGTACCAAGAAGCTACCCCTAAGAATCTTCGGAGCTCTCGAATGTTTTCCGGTGCTTCAAATCGAATGATATCTTCGATTTTATCAGGATCGGTATGGATTCCGGTGCCTGTGACAACATGGCCTAAGTATTTTAAACTTGAAAGGCAGAAGTGACACTTTTCCTGGTTGATTTGCAACTTAGCGACTCGTAGGCGCCGAAACACCTCCTGGAGGTTTTCCAAATGCTCTTCAAACGTTCTTTCTAGTACTATAATATCGTCTAGATAGGTGAAAGCGTGTGGATCCATTTCTGGTCCAATGACACGATCTATCAATCGTTGAAATGTTGACGGGGCGGAGTGAAGGCCGAAAGCCATCACACGGAACTGAAATAGTTCTCGGCCGGGGACGGTGAAGGCGGTAATCGGTTTACTACGGGCAGACAACGGGACTTGCCAATACCCATTCTTTAAGTCCAGACTGGTAATGTATTTGGCGGTACGAAGCTTGTCCAGAATCGAGTTCATGAACGGTAGAGGGCAAGCATCTTTCATGGTTACCTCGTTTACTTTGCGGAAATCGATACAAAACCGGTATTTCCCGTTCTTTTTCCTAACCATGACCACGGGGGAACTCCAAGGACTTTTAGACGGTTCGAGCATCTTGTCTACTTCCTTGTTAATAACGGCTTGCATTTTCGGGTTCTGGTGACGGTAACGTTGTTTGATCGGCTCAGGCTTAATTAAACGGATTTCGTGCTGTGTCAGGTCAGTCGGCCCCTGTACAGCTTGAAAAGCGGCGAGTTCTGCATCCAAGAACCGTTCCAGACGCTCGGTTTGGTCAGCGGTTAACGTCCTCTCAGATATAGGAGTTGTGATTGGCGAGCAAGAGTTACTGGTAACAGTTGTTGGGATTTCCCCTCCTTTATTACAGCTTTAACTGGGTTCAGGAGTCATTAGCTTAATCCGGCCCAGCGCAGCTTCGGAACAACTCGGCGAACGACCCTTCGGGGCCGATTGTGTCTTTGGAGTTATTATGCTGGGTGGACGGTTGGCCTGGGGCACAACTGGTAATCCGGAGCTCTCAGCGTTTGGTTTGAAGGACAGAGGGCGGTATCTCGCTAATCTCCAAATTGTCTGATACGGTGGGGTGGATGACGGGAAGCGGTTTTCCCTCGACCTCCATGAAGCCTGGTTCTGTGGGGTGGAGGATGAGAAGCGGTTTCTACTCAATCTCCACGACTTCTCTTCCTGTGGTTTGGAGGGCGGTTTCCCCCCAACACGGTTTAAATCAGGGGCGTTCATCCCTTCTGAGTGTACCACGGCTTCTACCACAATGGTATTGGGAGCTTTAGATGGCAACGGCTGAGCTGACGGTTGCTCTATGATCCTAATCGGATAGCATGGGATTGGTCGGAGTGTGGGAGGTACCAACATGTCACCTATACAGATTTTTCCTGACCCAAGCTGTAAGCGGATATCAAACTTGGCGAGAATATCCATCCCGAGCACTAAATCAGCGCTTAGATTAGGGAAGTGTTTGATGTCCTCAACGACGGTACGGTGGCCCAGCGTCAATGATATCGAGTATGAATCCTGAACTTGAATGGTACTACCATCAGCTAACCTTGCAGATGAAAACTCTGTCTTTTTGGGCTGCTTCTGGTTAGTAAGATGCCTAGCCAGGCGGTTTCCCAGGTAGGATAGGGACGCTCCAGTATCTAGAAGGGCGAAAAACGGGACTCCTAGTATTTCCACCACGAGATGTGGCTGGGAGTCAGGTTCAGAAATCGGAACGGTGTCTCGGGAACTTAGTAACGGCGGAAGCTGCCAGGACTTCCCTGTCGGACAGCTTCGGAGGAGTTTCCTTGAGGGCTACAAGGACAATCCCTTGACATAATTCCTGGTTTCCTACAACGGGAGCAGAATAATGTTCCCGGGTTCGGACAGTCACTTCTCATGTGAAGCAAACTTCACAATCCGTGACGGGTAGGCTTCACGCCGTGGTTCCGCGACCTTAACTTCGTTGGGTCTTATTTGTGTCGGGTACGAAGGTCCGCGATATCCAGTACTGGTACGGAGATGATCAGTGGAGTCCGAGACCCTATAGCGGGGTGACGGGGATCGATTTCCGGTAGTACCTGGTTCCGACTGCAGTTCCTTTAATAACAAGTCGCATTCCTTGACCGCTTGCCAAAAGGAAGGCAAATCGCTGAAATCCGTTTTCCGGATCTGTTGACGATATTTAGGCAGTAGGTTTCGGTACAGCCACTCTAGCTGTTCTTCACCAGTTAATTTCCCATGCATCCTCATGAGGGTCTGCAAGTCGGTAATGTAGGATGTGACAGCTTCATTCCTACGCTGCATACGGTGGCTAATCTCGGCGTGCAAGTCCACATAGTACGACACGGGGATGCCTCACTCGAAGGCTTCCCAGTCAGACCAGCTCGCCCGGTTGTTTCGGAACCATGATGCGGGTTCCCCGGTTAACAGTTCGGGCATGTACGGCAGCAAACGGTTTTTGTCGACGCCTTTGGAGAGACAGATCTCGTCGAGGCGTTCCAGATCATCACGGTCTCCAAATGATAATTTCCACTCGTGAATCAAGGGGTTCGGAGTTGACGTCGATGACGGGAGGTGACATGATTGACTGCGAGTCTCCCTGTACTTGTAGGGGAGGCTGGTCGGGAACCGGCGTATTGTTGCGGAGGAATGAAACGAGTCTTTTTCGTTTCTCGAGTACGGTTTCTTCGGTGGCTAGGCCGTCGGCCCTTAGTCGGTCAGTTAACTCGGGGTTCTTAAGGGTATATACCCAACCTACCCTTGGGGTTGGTGCTTCACCCAACCTCGGTTCTTCCAGTACTATCGGTACTATGGCGAACTCAGTGATCCAACCCGGTTGAATGTCGTCTTCCTCGTTGGCTTCGGCAAATATGTCGTCACAACATTCACTAGACATATACCTCTGATAAAGTCCTCACACTTGATACTTCGGTTCCGAGGATAGCGAGAGAGATATAAAAAAATCACGAGGGCTCGAAAAAAATTCGGGGGATAAAAAAAAATTTTTTTTGTCCCCAAAACTTTCAAAAAAATTTTGGAAAAATAAGTTCGGCACGAAAATTTAAAAAAAATTCAATGAAAAATATTTCAAAAAAAAAAATTAAAAAACTTTCAGAAAAAAAAAATTTCGAGAAAAAAAAATTTTAACACATTAAAATTTTAAACTAGTGTCCTAAACGGTTTGTCCTAAACAGGGAAAGAGAAAAACTACGGTATCCGGAAGAGAAGAAATAAACAAGGGAAAACTACCCCTTCGGTATACTTCCGGGCAGTGTGGTCTAACAGTTATGTCTGCAGAAAGGTCCCTGCTCGGGCGCCATTTGTGAGATCCTTTTCTTCGTCTCTAAAAATAAAGAAAAGGGGTTGCGGTGGCGCTAAGCTGTTCTTCGAACAAGGGTTGCTCAGGCGCCAGTTTTGGTAACGCAGTCTACTCTGCGGCCCTGGGGTCCACTTAGAGTACACCCTCAGCAGACTCAGTGGAGTCCAGGTACAAACAAAAAAAAAATAAATAGAACGACCAGACCTTCACTTTTTAGTTGACCTACACTGGTGTAATAAAGTAAATAAAATTTTTCACTGCACTTTTACCTATTAGCACCTAAGCTCTGAAAACGGAAAAGTAAAGGAGTAATTCAAAATTAAACTCGGGAATTATAATTAAAAATATATTTACAAAATAAAATAAATAAGTAATAAATAAAATAAAACAAATGGCATGAGGGTGAAATCGGTATGTATATATATTTAATAGCGGTAATAAAATAAATGTAGAATATATGTGTTGTTGATAAAATAGACGGTCTCGGTATTAACAGAAAAGTGCCATAACCGTAAAATTAACTATGACCTATGCTATACCCATGAGAAAAATAAAAATAATAATTTCCTTTAAAAAAAATATAACGGTGGGCACTAACACCCTTAGCACAAATTCTTTTCTACTAATGAAAACAACCGGTTTTAGCCATAAGACAAAAGGTCTACAATAGTAAAATTAAATATGATTCGAACTATAGGTTTTAGAAATTAAAATTTAATAAATTACTCTCAGTAATCAAATATGGACAATTCATGAACGGCTGTGAACGGTATCACTCTGCACTTATGCCTTTGTAATAATGACGCTTAATATCCTCCCCGCAATATTATTTTGCTAGGCACAATAGTCCAAATACAGGTGACTTAAAACGGTATTATTCGACCAACACTTTAGGGAATATTGACAATTTTAACTTTAAAGTTGAAGGTGGTAGCCATGTGTGAGTTATAAGTTCAAAAAGGTAAATCAAACGAGGGTGGTCCTTAGGATCTCACAAGAGTATTTTATTACGACCGGTTTCGAGGATCAGATCCTCATCATCAGGTAAGGTCTAAAAATAGAGAGGAAAAACGAATGAGCTCATAACTAATAAAGTGGGTTTAAACATTTTAATATGAAAGTTGTCAAATATCAAGAACTCACCCGTAATTACTCATCTATTTAAGACTAAGCTAAGAGAATTATCCCAGGGTCGGTGTAAAAACAAGTATGCGAGTATTTTTTAAAATACATAAAAAATATAAAAAACAATAGTTGCAACAAAAAGTTGATGTCAAAACACATAAACAAAGTAGGTCTAAAACTATTAATTAAAATTATTAAAATATTTCACGAACGGACGAACAATTAAGACAAACAAATTTAAAAACTTTTTTAAACCCTACAAGCACTAAAATGGGTTCTTGGACAAGTGTTTATAATTCTACAGGAATTAATTTTATTTAGATTAAATATACTGATTAACGCCCTCAAGATATAAATAGACGAATTAACCATTCTAATATTTAAGATAACAGTTTAGAGGTTGTCAAATTTAAATATTTTGACCATCGGCTAATAGATGGCGTTGGCGAAAAAAATAAATGTTTCTTAATAATAATATAGGTTTATAAAATGAATTGTTTGAATTTGTACGTAATAAACAAAATGAAATAAATAAATTATTATTGTTAAAAGTAGAGTCTAGCATTAGCGTTGGAAAATAATTTTAGATGTACTAATATTCAAATTAAGAAGTTGGTAACAATCAACGGAAAAGGAAATACCATTTCTCGACGGGTAAAGCAAGCGAATACCACTATCACCCCCTGATTAACGCGAAAATGGTTGAAGGGTGCTAAAGCCCCCGGATCTAAATCCAATTTGTTACCCTGACAGGTACTAAGAAATCCAAAATACTGGTCGAATTTTTTTAGGTAATTAATAGAAACGGAAATTAATGTTGCAGGGAGAATTATTAGACGGAATTTTAAATAAAAGGCCTACCTTGATTAACTTCTCATTGTCTTGAAAAATAACGGTCTTCACGGAAATCCGGCACTCTCGATAAAACCTTTTTTCGAAGCGAAAACATCTACTTTTATCAAAAGTCGTACTTTTGCCGGAGTGGGGACGATAGTCCCTACCCAGAGGAAATAAGTTGTTTTGCAAAAAAAATGTTAATTGATCAGCTTACTGATAAACCTACTAGAATTGCGATTTTACGACACGACTCAATTTATTGTGATAATGAAAAGTTTTAAACTACGAGGGCTCTTGCAAAGGTTTAAAAACGGTAATTCTATGGAAATATTAGTTATTATTAGTCTTGCAAATGTTCATAGACGGAAATCAATTTTAGAAATTAATTTATAGAATAAATTAATGGGAATTTTAGTGACTTCGTCACAATACAAACGTCATTTATTATAAAAGTCAACAATATGTTCAATTATTCGGAAAAAATTTAAACATAGCCTTCTAGATCAATATATATAAATCAAGTGTAAGCATGTTTATATATCCTATAAGGTTTTTGGCATATTCACCACTATTTAGAATTTACTAATAAAATCTATCAATCGTCCAAAACTCATAGGTTACAAAATATACAGGGTAATCAATTTTTGTGAAAATTTTCGGAAAAATTATGTATTATCATAGTAGATTTAAAAAAGCAAAACTTCAGGCATGCAGACAGTCTTTAGCTTTTTATTTTATCATTACGAGTATACAGGGTGATTCTTAACACGGTATCAGACCCAAGTCGATTTAAAATGCCTTTGTTGTGTCGATTACAACAAGCTTAACGTCTGAAGTGAAAAAATTACGGAGTTACAGGATGTTAAAGATTATCTATATTTCCAAGTTTAAATCATTAAATACTTAACAAAACGACTTGCATGCCTTTGCATAATGAAAATATAAAAACAGGCAGGTTATTCGAAAATTACGAATATTTTATTACCCTATATTCATATCATATTGTTTTGAGAAGCCCTTGAAAAATCAAGAGAGGAAGAGGTAAGCTGTAAACTATAAAAATATCAACAAATGTTTCGTGAAAATTAAATTACAATAATATGTCTACTCGACTTATGTTAAATATTTGAAACCAATAACATGAAAATACTATTTCTTATATGAATGAGTACCAATAAGTAGATATGACATTTATACTTTATTGTGTGCATAACTATTACTCAATGGATTTCCTAGAAGAAAACTCGCAATGAAACAGTAGTTAAGAAATGGATAATTTCCCAGATTTTTCTGCTCATTGACTACTTCATTCTGAGGCTCCATTAAATGTTTTTAATTTCTAGTTATTCCAAAAACTATGTCAGTTTGACAAAGTTTGGTATTGGCTATTTAAAATATTAATGTATGCATATTTATAATCTTTTTCAATAAAGAACTCACAAGCAAGTTATTTTCTAATATTTGGCACTAATTTTATATATTGTTGATTTTTCCACCTTGCAAGTTCAACTGTAACCATCCCAACAAAATGTATTGGGGGCTTTACCTCATTGGTGGCGTGAATGGGGCTCATAATCTTATTTAAATATACAATACAAAGAGACACTTATGACAATACTCGAGCCAAATAAACTTGTAATCCGATCATAAATCATTTCTGCACATCCTACTGAGACCTACCATATAATCAACTTTTTGTACCGAAATAAAGTATGACCCTGTATATGGAATTATACTATTTTTTTGATGAACAACAATTATTTTCTATTTTTTGGCAACAATTTCAACATTTTGTTGATTTAACTTACATATTCAACCGCGAATTT
>OV651815.1:98196-114625 GCA_927349885.1 Psylliodes chrysocephalus
CAAAATAGTGATAATAATTTGTTAGATATTTTATGTGATCATGTCTAATTGTTCTTTTGGTAAGTAAAAATGCTTTATAAGTCTTATTTTTATCCAGAATTTTTTCTATTCTAAGCTATAATAAAAATAAGTGAACGAAAATATTAATTTTTAATTTTTCTAAGTTTTGATGGAGTGTAAAAAAAATATATCACGTAGTTTCACGCTGATTTTTTTTAAAATTGAAGCTCTTTACATTAATCTATTTAATGTTATTAAACTCAAATTAGTCAGAAGTGCGCAAGCCAAACAATATTTTTTTTGTTTACAGACATCAGGATGGGTATTAAACGAATGAAACTTTACCAATTTTTGTTAGACCAGAAACTTATTTCCCGAGCGACGACAGTCGACACCAGAAAAAAAATGGTTGAATTTGTTGTTAATAAAGTCCGTAATGTGCCCGAAAATGTTATTAAGAAGGACATTTCTTTATTTTCGGTGAATTTTTCACGCCGTTGGAAAACGAGTGGAAGAAAGTCGGAAAACTTTTTAAAGCAATATAACTACTGGCTACAGCATTATATCTGCAAGCCAACTATGGAAAATTCTGTTCAAACAGTAGGAAGACCTCTTAAAAATTTTTCTTTGGAAGCGATACAACGAAAAGAAGACATGTAAAAGCATTAGTTGCAAGCCATTCGCCCAAAAAATTATTATTTGCAGCACAGTCTAGTCTAATCAAAACCGGTAACAGAAATGCAGCCAGTGTTATAAAAAAGGCAATAACCTCTAGTCCTACCACCCTAAAGCATTTTAAAACGATGAGTAAAAGTAAAACCGATCTTCGACCATACTCTGTTGAAGAAGCACTTGCGCTTATAACAAATGCCAAACTAACTACTGCCCAGTATAAACAGATAAGAAAAGAAGCCAAAAAAAGAAAATGCAATATCTACCCATTGTATAATATAGTACTTGCTGCCAAAAAGAATTGTTATCCTAAAAATATAAATGAAACTTCTGCTCAGGTTCCTTTGCAAAATGCACTAGACCACTGTATTAATCGGTTATGTATTGCTCAGAAAGATGTTATCGATCACGTAGTATCAGAAGAAGATCAAGTAACTTTGGAAATGAGATACAAATGGGGCTTCGATGGATCCTCTAGCCATGCATTATATAAACAAAAATTTACAGAAAACCCAAATTCGACAAACACAGATTTACTTATAACGTCAATCGTACCCTTACAATTCAAAAAAGTTACAGACAATGCCGAAACTATAATATGGCAAAATCCGAGGCCATCGTCCACGCGTTTTTGTATGCCACTGCATCTCCAATTCATAAAGGAAAGTAAGGAATCTATAGAAAAAGAGAGTGCGTACATAACAAATCAAATTAACCAATTAATGCCAACATATCTGAATTTCAGTGGACGATGTTTAACCGTAAATCATGTTTTGATTCAAACAATGATAGATGGAAAAGTGGCAAATGTCTTAACTAAAAAGCTACCCCAAATGACATGAATGACATTAACAAAGTTATAGAAAGACAATGCAATATAGAAACCTATAAATATGGTCTCTCAACCCTTCATGTCCATATTCGAATGTTTGAGTGTTTATTGCATGTTTCATACAAATTAGTTGTAAAAAAATGGCGTATAACAGCAACTGAAAAAGAAGCCGTAGAAAGAAGAAAACGAGAAATAACAAATTCTTTTCGTCAACGTACAGGTATATTGGTAGATGTAGTGCGTCATGGAAGTGGGACGACAAATGATGGAAACGTTGCCAGGCGTTTTTTCAGTGAACCAGCACTATCAGCAAATATAACAAGAATTGATGAGACTCTAATACGCAGATTCTCCGTAGTTTTACAAGCCATCTCTTGTGGATACGATCTTAATCCTGAAGCATTTAGGAAGTATGCTCTGGATTCTGCCCGACTTTTCGTGAATTTATATCCCTGGTTTAAGATGCCATCAAGCGTCCACAAGATACTGATTCACGGTGCAGATGTCATAAATTCTTTGATTCTTCCAATAGGCCAGCTTAGCGAAGAGGCTTTAGAAACACGTCATAAAGAATCTCGATACTACCGCCAACACAATTCTCGAAAAATTGGCAGAAAACAAAACCTGGAAGATTTACTACATGCCCTATTAATTTCATCTGACATGCTGATTTCCAGTATAAGACCTTTGCCAAAAAGAAAATTGAGTACGCTTCCCGAAGAGGTTGTTAGCATGTTGAAAGTACCAAAAGATCCAGATTTTACTATCAAAAAAATTTCGTATCCACTACATCTTCAGATGATGATGATTCTTCTGATGATTTAGACGTAATAGATTAGTAATATTTATTAAGTATTGTCTATACTTGACTTCCTAATTTTTGTATATCTTGTTAAATGGAACTAATTTGCAATTTTATAACTTTCTATGTTTTTATCACACTTTCATTTTTGTAAAATTGTTCAATAAATGCTCAGCATCAATATAATTTGTAAACATTAGGTTAAAGTACAATACATAGCAATATTAAGTAAGTCGGTTTTTACATTCCTCTAAAAAGCAAACTATTTTAATCGTAGAAAATCATATTTTGTTACATTATGTGACCAATAATTGCAACCTCTTTTAAAAGAATCTGACTGTCAATTGACGTGACAACTTTTTTAACGAATATCATAAATATAATAGTAAAAATAAAAAAAGCCTAATGGGAAAAATGACAATAAAAACTTTTCCGGTTTACACTATAATTATATTAAGTAAAACTAAAAAAAAAGTAATTAATTCAAAAAAATTGTCGCACCTAGAGTATGAAAAGTGTAAGGTAAATTTTCCATAAAGTTAAATATTTTTTAAATTAATTATCTTTCTCTTAACTATAACGGTTTAAAAAATACACCCAGTATCTATATAAACTTAAACATTGAAATGTATATCTTAATATTAGTTTTTCTTTAAATCATGTATAAAGTATACTAAAAGAGCAGCATCTCCTGCAAATTTATGCATGCAAAACATTTTGATCGTCTAATATTGTCGTTTGGAACACTGTGCGGCGGTTGCCGACCCCCGAAGCGGTGATCCGGGTCCTTTTCAGGACCAACAAAAAACTTGAAAAAAAAACGGTTCTTTTTTAGAACCAACAAAAACTATGCGATGTCCGTTATTTACAACATGAGGCTGTGAGAGACTCCCACTCTCTCCCCTCCACTCCCCTCTCTTTCCTATCGCTATATATACGGAGACCAGCAGTAAGAAATTCAGTTTACTTCAGTTAGCTGAGTAAACTACATAATTTTCTTGTTTCATTTTTTTAAGTTCAACATGAATTCATTTGAAGAAACCGTCGCCGCAACGAACTCCATCCTCCCAACAGGAGAAACCGCCGCTGCTAACACTGACACTCTGCTTGACTGCATGCCGGACGATTTCGACATAGAGATGCTGTTGATGACTGCAATGGGAGCAATACCTAGCCCTGTGACACCGATGGAGATGTCTCAGACTATGGTCGAAATCGCTCCGGTACCGGCCCCGTTACCAGCCTCGTTACCAGCCCCGTTACCACCCCCAGAACCGGTGGTAATCTACGATAGCGAGGATGATTTCGAATCTGTAGGGCCGAAGATCCGGGTCCTCAGCAATGTCCGCATCCCTACACTGCCGACCTCAGTCACGGCGAAAAAACTACCGAAAGGTAAACTTGTCGGCACAATTGAAAATGCGCCCTGTAGGTCGAAGCCAACGAGGCCGCAAGTGGTTGTGCCGAAAAATAAAAAACCAAGGACCCCAAAGAAGAAGAAAACCGTGGCTGTGAAGAAGTTGAAGGCCGTAGCCTCAACAAGTGCGGCTGCGCCAATCCCGATACCGCCCAGAGATGAAGACGATGACAGCCTGATGAGGGATTTCAACTCCGCCAGCGCCACGCTTGAGAATATGCAGACGCGGTTGAAGGCTGACAGAGAGCAGTTGGACACGACCGAATCCACGCTAAAACAACTAAAGATGATGGTGAGCGGTATGGAAGTGGATATGGGAGTAACCATAGTACCACTTTAGCGCCAGTCTGATGCGTTGGCTGACGAAGGCTGCACTTGGCTGAGTTGAAAAGACAGACGGATGAGGCCCTTCACCACCAAGCTATTTTACATCAAAAGCAGAGGGATGTGGACGCGGAAATTGCTAAAGTGAGACAATCTCATCCGGATTATGAAAAAAAAAAGAAGGCCTGTGAGATTGTTGGGGCGCGCTTTAGTGAATTAAGCGAACAGTTGCGTGTTAGGAAGGCAAAATGCAAACATACGTTGAATAACTTTTTTTCGTTGGCGGATATATGAAGACATTTTTTTAATAGTCGCGGTTATGTGTGCCTGCCGGGGGGCCGGGTCCAGAGTGGATTTTTAGTCGGTCGTGCTATTCAGTCGGGAGCACAACCCGACACTACCTAGTCATTGGGCGGCTAGGTGTCTTTCAGAAGATTTTTACCACTCCCCAAAAAAATCGAAAAAAAAGCAAATACCTATACCGAGGTGATTTGAAAATGTAGCTTTAAATATATACTATTAGTTTGAATATTTTCCATGGGTGTGCGCTACGAAGACGGGCTATAAACAGTTATTAGAGGGCATATGTTCGCGATAGGGTAGGTAAATAAATTTTTAATTTGGTTTCGTTAGTTGTGGTTAAGTATACCTACCGAGGACCTCCCGCGTTAAAAAAAGGAATGAGCCATAGCTAATACCTCCAGGGTGGTTTGGGAATGTAGCTTTAAATATAAGTGCTATTAGTTTGAATTTTGTTCACTTTTTAATAATACGTATAATTAAGAAATTTTATGATATGTACTTCTCTTATACTTTTTTAGATCACTATTAATACTCATCACACATATGCATACATTCATTCTACTTCATGATGTGTGATTCTACAAGTGATACAGATTTTAGCCCACCCTGATTATAAAGGGGAACCATCGAAGAGCTATTTCAGATCATGTTGGGAGTCCTTGCGACTCATCAACATCTCCTGCAATAGCGCTGCGGTAGAAACAACCGTATTATCGAACCGTATTATCGAACAGCTACGCAACGGACAGCGATTCTGACTCGCATTAGGGTATCTACTCTAGTTGAGAAAAACGGTCCTTTTAGGGCCAACAAAAATACTCTAAATAAAAAAAGGTCACTCGATAGGCTAAAAAGTATAATTTTGTGTCGACTTTAATTTTAAATTGGCCCCCACTCAACATTTAGCCACCATCCTGTTATTAAAAGAGTTCTTCCAACCTCACAGCCGCATTTTCCTTGAAGATCTCGCACTACTATGCATACATTAAGTGATGGTTGTTCTATTAGTAAGCGCCTTACTTGCAAGATTTGTGTCGATAAGGAGGTGCAAATGGTTTTTATACCATGTGGACATGCTGTATCTTGTGTTAGATGCAGTCGATCTGTAGTTTTTTGTATTATCTGCAGAGCACCGATTAATGCTAGAGTAAAATTGTTTCTGACATCCAACTATCCGGAACTAGATGCACTCTACTGAGCGTGATGTTATGCAGGGGAGGTTGTAAATTCGAGGGTTGGGAGAGTGGAGGTGGAAATACATAACCATATATAAGGAGGTCTCGACCACTTACCAGCATCAGTCATCCGATTAAAGCTGACCATCACCCTATTATAGCTGAACATCACCGAGAAATGGATAACGCAGTAAACGCCGCATTTGTGTCTGAGGTCGAGCGCCACCTGGCTTTGATAGCGCGTTTCGACGAAAATAAGCCGGGAATTGGTGAATTTTGGGACCAGATAGAGCATGAAGTAAGTTTTTTACCATGATCTTGTGCTTATAAAAGATCTAATCATTATACTTCAATACAGGTTGCCGCTGCTGCTGTCGGTGATGATGGAGATGGGGATGATGTAGAAGGTGCTGCTGGCCCAGCACCACCAGCCGGTGAGGCTATGATGGGTGCAGTTGGTCCAGCCCCGGCCGCCGATGAACCCGCCAGCGATGATGAGGATGAGGGCATTGAGGCTGATGCTCCCGGATCCCCGACTTCTACAAAAAGGGAGTTGGCTGTATTTCGGGTTAGAGGTGGAAATCACTTATGCGTGACAACCAGCTCCGTTATTGTGAAGTTGGTAATACCCAACATGGAGCGGAGCAAACGTCTGTGCAACCCCTGCTTCCTTTATTACGAGTAGATGGATGTGGATAGAAATCCAAATGCGAGGTACACACACGAATATCAACATTTTGTTGTGGAAGGGGGAAATTTGGGGGACCCGCCAACATGCGATGTTTGTCATAATTTTCTTTCTCACTTCTGTGATACCAATGTGTGCCCTGTGTGTACCGGCGCTTGATACGAAGGAGTCAGGGGTTGTAATACGGTGGCTTCGTCATGCCTCAATGACCCTATATGTATATACATTATATTTTAGAGTTAATATAATTGTTTTTAATTTAAGTTTTATTTATACATCTAAGTTTAAGTTCATACATATTGTTTTTTTATTTACCTTGTGTTTTAGATTTAATTTGTATAGCTAATATAATTGTTTTTATTTATATATCTAAGTTTGAGTATTTTTTATCTGTATATACGTAAATAAGAAAATAAAACTTTTTTTAAATCTTTATTTCATTTAATATCCATACTAAACAATATCGCTTATATTAATCCAAGAGTTTTCTTTTTGTGGGAATCCCAGCCACTTCACCAAAGCTTTACTCCCCTTTGTCCGAATGATCTTTTCCACTAAATAAACATCTTTCCATTTTGTTTTTAACAATTCCAACTCATAATATGAGCCTTTAATTGGCTGACCATTCATATCTTCTATAATGTATGTTACGGGGTATGTGCTATTTATTTTTCTTATTTTGAATAATTCAGTTGTATAGTTAGCAGTATACCCTTTTTCAAATATGCTTTTATATTTACTTATTCTTACGACATCACCGACATGATATTTCGGTTTTTACGCCTTATTTCGCTTTTCTTTTGCCTATATTGGTTGAGTTTAGTTGTTGGCAGAACATTTATTGGCTTCATACCTATGATTGAATGTGTGGTGTTATTATACTTATTAATAACATCGTTTAGAATATCTATCCATCTGTATTTCCCTCTCATTGAATTTTTTTTAAATAATATGGATTTTATTGTACGAATTACACGTTCTGCCATAGCTGCTTTCATTGTACTATAAGTAGAATAGTGATTAATATGGTATGTTCTCATTACTTTCGCAAAGTCCTTGTTATAATATTCTGTTCCATGATCTGTTTGTAGATTTTTAGGTTGGTGTGTACAATTTTGAAGTATATTTAAAAAGGCATTTCTAACATGTAAGCCTGTTTCGTATAATAGTCAATGACAATTAAAATATATCTGTAACCATTGTTTTCGTCTTTATAACTTTGCATATCCGCCAAATCACTCTGCCATAAGTCTGCATATCCTTTCACAATAGTTCTTCTTCTAAGAAAATTCCGTCGGGCAGCACGGTGAATCTCTTCAATTATTTGCCTTTTAGACATCCTTTATAAAATATTAAAATATTATTTCTTTTTTGATTCAAACTTATTTATCCTATCCTCCAACCCGACTATAATTTTCGATAAAATCTTAGTATTTTGATCAATACTTTCTTTTATACTTTCAATATCGCGGAGAATTTCTGAAGTAGTAGTATCTGATTTCAGTCGGTTGAATTGGCCTTCAATATATACTCTGTTGTGGTCGAGTAATTGGCACAAAGATGATTGTTTATTTTCGATTTCGCCCACACGGTTAAATAGGATCTTATTGGCCTCGGCCCCTATTTTTTTCCATTCAAGAACCCGTTCTTCAAGGTATTCCCTTAAAGTCCTTACCGTTACAGATGCTGATTCCGTTACAGCTTTTAAAATTTGATCTTTTGCTTGTCTAATATCATCATCAACGTATCCAATTGTAACTCCGTCAGCCGATTGTTCAGGCTCTCCAAGATTTACTAATCGTTTCATCTGCATATCATAATTGCCACTATCTGTTAATTTGAATCCAAGACCCCTTCTTTCTCGAATATTTACACGTTGATTTTTCTTTTTTCTTCCGAACTTGTCGAGACTGTTTCCAGATGTTTTGAACTCCATAATAAACGTAATCTAGTTACCAATTCTTTCGGGTTGTTCCAGTACACGTAATTGGGCTCAGAGCTTGTCAGTTTTTGTATTTAGGTATTTTTAAAAATCCTTTACCTACCTTAGAGAACAACGGTCTAATAATGTTTGTCATTTTAGGTAGTTTTTTTGTATTTAACCCTTTGGATTTGTCATACCCTACAAAAGGTGCTCCTGTAAGTTCTAATATTTCCTTATACGTCCGCATATTTACATTACTTTTCTTTTTAGGTTCACAATAAAATAGTAGCTCATACAATCCCAAATTTCCATCATATTCAGCAACTTTATCATTTCCATTCCAAAACGAGATTTTGCCATCAGGAAATTTTATTTCTAAATTCCCCATCATTGTTTTATTCATATCCGGGCCCATATATACGCCATATCGGGTATCATATCGCTTATTACCTCGCGATATTTCCTTTACATGATTATCAATGTATTTTACATCATCATCACCATCTAAATCTTCGTTTCCCGAGGTGTTAGGTGTACCAAATTCATCATCATCATTATCAGAGTCTTTTAGCGTTGTTTCATATTTTGTAGAATCTAGTAGTTCCGGTTTGCTTTCTCTCTTCACGTTGGATATGATATCACTCTCATGTTTAACGTTGGCGGCTTTTGAAATTGCCTTCAATGGTTTCGTCAGTGGCTCATACATTTTTTCTAAAGCTTGCAGACTTTTAACGTGCCCACTTTTTAAGGCATTAAATTTCTGTCTAACCGAATCTGAGACAGCTGCCAATTCTCCTTTGATGTCGAAAACTTTTTTATTACTATACATTTTAATCGTTGAAACCACCTACCGCTTTGAATGCCGATTGAAAAATAATGCAAAATATGTTGTTTAAGGATATATGAAGCTATCGAATCCTTTCTTATATCTACCCGCACTTATCTTTATCGACCACTAGAAATCCATGCTTTTCACCCCAGCATTCAGCACACATTTCCTGAAATTGTTTAAAAGGAACATCTGGAGCTACATGGTCTGAGTATATGTGATGTAGGTTTGAGTCATCTTGTTTAAACATAATAATTAGATTTGCATTGTCTCTAATCAATTGTTTCGGAATCTTCGAATACGTTTGAGCCAAATAAAAACAATCTATATTTCTGTGTCGCCATATACTAAAATATGATCTAATAACATCTTGCATTTCACAAATCACATCATCAAATATAAATATAGAATTCGGTTTGGCATCTACTGGTTGAATTATATCTTCATTATTGTTAAACGTAAAATAGCCCAACCCTTTTATCGGCGTCAAAACTTTATGCAAGTATTCATACTTCTTCTGGTATAAAGATTTTGAATAAATATATACGTTTTCAAATCGTAGCCCATTTGGATGAATGAGTAGTGATAACATCACATTTGTTTTACCGCAATTTGATGGTCCTATTAGAAGGCCGCGTATTGTATCAGGCAACAAAGGGCCGTGTCTGGGAACCTTATTTTCACTAACCCCATCACCAACTTTTTCATCTAAATTCTCTACACAAATACTATTTTGTACTTTGACTATGCGCATCGTTTGACTATCTTTAGCTATATAAGCGATCACCTCATGTAACATTCGTTTAAATGTCTAGCATCAAACGAGTGCGACCTATCATCAAGCGTTATTCAAAAAAAAAGTGTGGAAGTGGGTTTGTTAATTCCCTAATAAATAAATTACCATTTGAACTGCACATACCTGGGTACCAATATTGTGGGCCAGGTACGCGTTTACAAAAACGTTTAGCACGTAACGATCCCGGAATTAATGAATTAGATAAAGCCTGTAAATTACATGATATAGCTTACTCTAAAAGTGCAAACGATTTGAAAGCTAGACATATTGCCGACCGGGAGCTTCAAGAATTAGCGTGGGCTCGGTTTAAGGCAAACGACGCATCCGTTGGTGAAAAGGCCGCTTCCTGAGCTATCACAAATATTATGAGAACAAAGCGGAGTTTCGGTATGGGCCATAAATTAAGATCTAGAAAGCGGCATCGAGGGACAAAAAACAAAAAACGAATAGCTTTCGGTAGAGGAATTGTCAGTAAGATTAAAGGAGTATTAAAGACATATGGTGGACAGAAAATGAGCGGAAAAACAGTCAAGAAGATGGCTACAACATCCTTAATGGCTGCCCGAAAATATGTTAAAGCAGCTGGGGGAAAAAGAAAAATTATTATTCCCCGCAATATACCGATACCGAAAACAGGTGGATTTTTACCATTAATACCTATTTTTGCTAGATTATCTGCATTGGAGAGCTTGGCAGGAGCGGCGTCCGGAATCGTCAAAGCGGTGAATACTGCTAAAACAAATAGTGAACAATTAACAGAAGCTAATCGACACAATAGAACCATGGAAGCCATATCTCTAGGAAAAAACGGTAAAGGATTATACTTAAAGCCCTATCGAAAGGGGTTGGGTCTTTATTTGAAACCATATCGACCAAAAAACTTATAAATACACTACCTCGAAGACCTCTCAGTAATTTGGACATACAATCTTTGCCAAAAGATTCAAGATTCCCTACTTTCGAGGTGTGTATATGAGAGATAATTTACCAAATTGTGGGCCAAAAAAAATGAATTAGCCGTTGTCAATTTGGATAGTATTAGTGGGCCAGGAACACATTGGGTTGCTTACAAGAAAAGAGATACATCCTTAATATATTTCGATAGTTATGGTGATTTACCCCCACCCGCAGATTTAATTAGCTATCTGTATAAAGGACGTTCACCGATATGTGAAGTTCACTATAATTATAAACGCTACCAGAAGTTTAATACTGTTTTATGTGGGCACTTGTGTTTGCAATTTCTTCTCTCTGAAGAATGAATACCCACAATGAAGAAGTATTATCATTTAGAACTATAACCGCAAATAAACTTAAAAACTTTTCAAGGGGCGATTTGCTGGGATACTTAGATATGTGCGATAGTGAATTGAGGATAATTTGGAATAAATTACCGATGAATCTACAAGAAGATCCTGCGTTCTTAGTATATCAACCAAAGGATTTTTCGAAAAATAAATCTATTGATGTAAATGATGGTCCAACGGTTTTTTCAAAACGTGGGTCGTTTGGTGTAAACGATGATCCAACACCGAACAACATAATTTGTTGTTTCTGTAAAATTCGGAAGCTGAAAATTGCAACTAAAAAGCGAATTTATAATTTATGTAATCGAAAATAGATTTTGGTGCCAGTGTGACTTATTGCCTAGACATGTCAACAACATTTCAATTGACATCTACTGGGTCAAGCGTTCTTAAAGCTGATTTTTATCCGCCTATCGAATTGGATGTTAACAAACAGTATGGACTCGGATTAATAGGATGTTATTCCTATCATTCTATCAGAAATATTGATCATAAAAATAATGTCATTTGCCTAGAAGTCGTTCCTTTTGATGGTAGCAGGGTAGTATTAAAGGAAGAAATATTTATTCCGCCTGGCGCTTACGAGATTGATGAAATAAATAAGTACATTCAAACCAAATTGTGGAAAATCGTATCTCCCGAAATCAAGGCGGAAAAACAAGAAGAATTGGACGATTTGTTTAATTTGGTAGCACATAACAATACTCTAAAATGTGAAATTATATCTAAATTTGTCATCCGATTTGATTGTGTCAACAGTTTAGGCAAACTTTTAGGATTCGAAAATGCGATGTACCCGGCATTTTATACTAATGAATCTTCGATGCCCGTCAATATTATGAACTTTGGCCTTATTCGATTGGATTGTAATATTATTTCCGGTTCCTTTATAAATGGGAAAGAAGCCCACACCCTTTTTTCATTTAACTTGGATGTTGAGCCAGGATACAGGCTTGTGAAGGAGCCTCATAACATCTATCTACCCGTTATACCATCCGGTCGACAATACATAGACAACATTACTATTCGAGTTGTAGACGATAACGGTGAGCTGATTGACTTTGGGGGAGAAACCATCAACATCATAGTTGAATTAAAAGAGATAAACTAATATGGGATTCTGCTTCAAACCACGATATTCAACTAGCGGCTATTTAAATCACCATATAAATAGAATTGAAAGGAAAAACATGAACACTCGTCGAATAACAGTAAAGCGAAGAAGACTTCAGTTATCTAATAAAGATTAGTTAGTTATATCAATATACAGGGAACATTTAAACCTAAAGATGCTGCTAAAAAGTGCTATTTGGCCAACAACGCTATTCCTGGTCTATTTGATGAAATTAGATATGAAATGAGTGGACAAAAGATTGCCGAATGTCGAAAACCTATTATAACGACAGCAATAAAAAATATGGTGTCTTATGGTGAAAAACTTGCAAACTCATTAGAGGCATCCGGTTGGGGCCTCAGTGAAGATAATCAAGTTTTGGTTGATTCAACGAGTAATACATTTACAGGTAGACTCTTATTAAAACATCTATTTGGCTTCGCTGAATCTTACAAGAAAGGGATAATAGGTGTTAAGCATGAGATGACGCTAATAATTGCCCGATCATTTGAAAATTGCTATATAGGCGAAATCGAGGTGGACATAACTATCTCAAAAATGGATTGGATAGTCAAACATATTATTCCCGAAAATGATGCCGACGTTCTTATGTATAAAAAAATTAATGACAAAAATTTGCAATCCATTAAAATACCACACCATAAATGGGATCTTTATGAATTACCTACTCTAAGACAAACTTCTCACGACATATGGGCGATTAAAACCACCACATCCATGGAACGACCTAGATATGTAATTATTGGGTTTCAAAATACCAATTTTACTGAGAATAGGCAAGAAGATGTGACGGTGTTTACGGCTGCCGATATAAGCAATATCAGATTATATTTAAATTTCGAAGTCTACCCATTGGAGCGTTGGAATTTAGATGTTGGGAAAAAGTTGGATACTCTCGCTTATTATGCTTATGAAGATTTTCAGAGAAGTTACTATAAAAAGGAAAATCCTCAACCAATGTTAAGCCTTGCTGAATTTAGAAAGAAGCCTTTATTCGTAATTGATTGCAGTATGTGCCCAAAACTAATCAAATATTCAACTGTAGATGTTAAGGTTGAATTCGAAACACGTAAAATGCGATTTCCCATCAACACTAAAGCATATGCACTTATTATCCATGAAGCTCTTATAAGTTATAATGCATTAGATGGAACTGTACAGACTGAATATATGCCGCTGTAATTCATATACTTTAATTTAATATATTTGAAATTACACTTGTGTTCACTTATAACAAAAATAATATGTTACCTTTTTTAAATAAAAAACATTAGAACTATGTATACTGTTTTATTTATATTTTAATTACATTTATAGATATATTATTTACACATATACATAAGTAATCCCTAATCGATTTCATCATCTGTCTGCGGTTCTTCACCCAAACCATGTTTGCTCCTCATTTCAGGCGTTATGTATGGTAAGATATCTACCAAGAAATTCTTCATACCTAGGATAATCATCTTCTCACAAAACGTGTTCAAGTCCATTCCACATTCCTCATATTCTGCCTGCTGCCTTCACGGTATTTCTCATATCTCGCATTTTGATAGGCTACAGCTTCTGGAAACGGCCATACGTCAGAATCGTAATTGATGGAGTGTAATGCATCCATCGCCAACGCGTCCAGCTCCCTTCCAATTCTACTTATTGTTGATTTCAAGTCGATGGCTTTAGGCCAGTGCTCAGCGGAATACATTATCCACATATCGAAATAATCTGAAACAATATATAGCCGTTATTAAAGGGATAAATATGGTCCAAGTTATACTTACAATAAAATTGTAGAAATTATTAATGAAATAATGTGTATACTATATGTAATTAAAAGTAAAAAAATATTTACACTGGCTCTACCACAGATGAATTAATTGATTGCTGGCCAACTAAATCGAATCTTATATGGGATCTAGTAGTTGATCCATAACACGGCGCTTCCCCTAAATAGACCAACGCATATTGGCCGGCAGTAGCATTAATCGTAGCAATGATTTCAGGTGGCATTATTTCAAAAATGCGTCTCGGCAACCAACACTGGAAAAGCTCAAGTGAAAGCCGATCAATTAAATGAATAAGTAAACATTTACCATATCTTGTATTTTTGACAAATATCGCCCTAATAATATAAAGTTGACCTACAACTAATGATTTTAATTCCCGCTGATCCAATATTGTGGGCCATTCACCAACTAACTTATTTAGCATATCTAACTGAGATTGAGCCATGGTAGAATTCAATAAATATTTTTTTACCTGTATAACACACACAAAATACTACACTTGGTTATTATTTGGAGCTTCTAAACACGCTTAAAGCTTACGATTTTAAACTGATTTAATTTGGATATGCACGCTACTACATACCCTCTCTAAAAATTCCCACCTCTCCTATGCTTCCCTCCACTATTCCTAATATACAAGTCTGAAGATGCGCGAAGGGTGGGGTTCTACCCCTTCCATCAATGTTTACGTTGCCCGTGTCTGCTGAAGACTAGCGCTTCACTCTAGCTATGGCGGTTGAGAGTCAAGGATGTGTTTAGACATGGACTTATTTTTCCTATGCCACAATAGTAATCACTGAGATGTATTTAGACTAAACTCATTATATGATATACATAGTAATTACTATCTAAGAGGTACTTACACTTCGATAAGTATGGGTACCTACCATGCTCGTTACACATTATGTGATATACATAGTAAATACTCTCCGAGAGGTACTTACACCTCTATGTATATGGAGTAATGAGAGGTGTCATTACACTACGCAATTACACTATGCAATTACACTTATTACAGTAAATGATAGTGATTGGGAGGTACTTGCTAATTGCGCGAAGGGTGGGGGGGGGGGTGGGTACTTAGGATAATTACTAATTACCCAATTACCTTTCTCTGTACCTCTGACCTTGGTCAAGAACTGGCTAATCTCATCTACTTATTTGCTAGAGTAATTTTTTATTTGTGTACTTATTAACAATATTGTAAAATGTTTCTCTGGCAAAAATGTAATCGACATGTACAATATTTATACATACTGCTGTATAGATATTTTAATTGTTAATAAAATTCTCCGAATATTTTTATCCATTTAATTGAAAACTATATTTTTGCACATTTTTCATCATAGTACGTAATAATTACATGTTAATCTACATGTCTAGTGTTATACTGTTCAAAATTATTTAATACAACTGAAACTGAAGATCCTGTTGACTACATTTTTCTATAATTTGTTTTAATTTTGTTTTGTTTGTTAAAAGTTTGATTTAATAATATAATAAAATTATGCCACAATTACCTAGATATTATTTTTCTAAAGTACTAGAATTTTTTGGAAGAAAATTAATGATTTACGATTTATCTTCGCTCCAGTGCAAATAACTAACGAAAATTTTGATATAAAACATTACTGCGAGAGTGTGTGTGCAAAACAAAAAAGTTGTTATTTTAACGATTTTAGCAAAAAAGTTAAGTGTTCAAAGTTAACAAAAAAAAGTTGTTTTTTTTTCTGTTTTTTGTCTATATCTTTTGTTTTGTCCAATATAGATGGTCATCAATTTCCATTTTCAATGTAATAAAACATATTTTTTCAAATAGTAAAGGTCAAATTTGGTTATACCTCAGTTTTTTTATGCATCCTAGACCGGGCTTTTCGTCCTACTATAGAAACGTTAAAATTATATTTGCAATCGCGCGAAGTACATTTTGGGCTGGATGCTTTTTACACCTTTCCGAATAAAGAAGCCACGCCTCCGAGACTGGTTTTAGAATTTCAGGTTATGTCAGCATCGGCAAAATGTTTCTCGGTAGCGGACTCTTAAGTGAAAGAATCTGTGAGAATATTATTAACCTCTATTTTGGAAGAGTAATTTATATACGAGACCATAAAAATATACTCCATGGACCTAGAACCGTCTATCAAGGTTTACCACAAGGTTCGGTCCTTAGTCCTACACTTTTTAATATATATTCAGCCAGTATCCATGATTTGTTCAATAATGATATTAAATATCTACAATATGCAGATGATATCTGTATATACTCCACTCTAAATACTTACGACGAATGCCATAGAACCCTGCAATTCATTGTGAACAAAATTATGTCGTGGACATATGAAACTGGTATGGTACTTTCTCCCGAAAAATCTTCAATAATGTTCTTTACACGGCACAGATTGCACACGCCAGGAAACTTAACCCTGAGCGAGTGCAACATC